>CAUYRT010064873.1:0-24690 GCA_963574885.1 Lepilemur ruficaudatus | reverse complement strand
AAAGTTTTCATGTTGGAAGGCCACATTAATTTAACTGTAATCAAATAAGGCCACATTCCAGAAACTTCTATTAGATATACTTAAAAATGTGCATTATTTTATAAAAATCTAACTACTATGTACTTAATAATTTCAAAAAATGAAAACAATTCATTAATTTTAAAGTTAACTAACCTTTTAATGACTTTGTTGTGCCTGCTTTTTGTTGGAAAGCATTTGAGTATCTGGTTGCAGCATGGAGGTCCCCAGTTTCAGTTGATCCTCTAGATGGTATCAGTCATTTGTGACATTAAGGGCATCTTGATTTGGGTTAGGTAGGAGAATGCAGATTTGCAGCAATAAGTGGTTGAAAAGCAAGAAAGCATTCTTGGGGAATGTTGGCAAAGATTCTACTGCATTTTTCTATATTTCAACTGGATCTTTCTTAGCATCAAACAATGACTTTAAAATGTTGTCTAGTGAGAGCTCAATCAATTCCATCTGTAGTTCTTTAGGTGCCATGGTGATATCAACTAGGTGAGGCTGAAATGCTGATTTGCATATGAGGTCATGATTCTCAAAGTCAGCAAACCTTCCATTGAATTCTCCAATTAATAGGTTTATAACAACTGCGTATTCTTCAGATGATTCACATATATCATCCTGCTCATCAATGACCTTTGCTCACTGGAGAAAATGTTGATCTGAAATTTCCTATTAAAGAAGTGTTTTGAAAAAAGATAGCTTTTTTTCAAAATGCTTGCATTTTTTTGCCACACGTCATATATAGATTAGTTTTACCTTGCAAAGAAATATTCAAGTTGTTTTGAATTGACATACGACACAGAAATCCTGCATCTCTATAGAAATCTTCTTTCAGTGGTTCACATTGCTCATTCAATTTGCAATGATATGGCAAATCCACACTGAATACCTTATCCTTCAACTTTACCATGTTACAAAACTGATGATGCCGTGTTGCATTTGCACAAATATAGTTAACAATACTTGTAACTTGTTGCAAAGTGTCACCTAAAATCATAGCTTTAGCACAGAGATTTTGCTGACACAGGGTACAATGAAAAGAAATGAGAGCATCTGAATCTGTTAATACTTTTTTTTAATCTATGCAATAAACCCTTCACGTTTTCCTGTCATGGAAGGTGCACTGTCTGTACATACACCCACTAAATTTACCAAATTCAGTCCAACTTCACAACATTTATCTTGAAAGTTGTTGAAGATACTTATTCACTTTGTTCTGTTCACAGAGCATCTAAAGTGAGTAACTGTTTGTAGAAAAGAAAATCTTCTATTATGACCTGAATGAGGTATAAAACCTGTGCCGAGCCAGTAGTATCAGTTGATTCATCCAAAGTGGTTGCATAATGTATATTTTCCTTTTGAAGTATTGTATGAAGTTGTTCTGTTAAGTTGAAGCCTAATTCATGCTGCTGATGAATGGTTCTCCTTGAAAGAGACAGTTTGTACTTTGAAATGTTGTTGGGGTCTAAGCATCCTAAAACTTGGACAATGCATTCTTTCAGAATTTCTACATCACTGAATGGCTTCCCTTTTTCCCTGAGTACATAAGCTACATTATAAGTTGCTTCAGTGGCATCATTTCCAGGTCTTATTGCTACTTGAAGAAATTGTCTTTGCTTTTGCTTTTCATCTTTTAATTTCTGCAATGCAACCTTTCACACCTCTCCCTCTAATTTAAAATATTTGTGGTCCTTATGAGTGTTATGATGCTGATGAACATTGAATTTCTTTAATGTTGATATTACAGTATCACAAAGCAAGCCAATCATCCTTATTGTTAGCACAAACAAGATAATATTGCAATTCCAAATCCTCATCAAAAAATCTATTTTCTTCCTTTAGTTTTCTCTTGATCTTTTTTGACATAGTGGGCAGACAGAATTAAAAAACTGTTGTACTGTGCAAATATTCACAAATTCCACTTTAAAAAGAAACACACCATTGTCAAAAACTGATAACAGACTGGAGTACTCAACCCCCATAAACTCTTGCCAACCAAGAGTAGGGTTGCCAGTCAGGCAGGGGAAATTAAAACTAAATAATGAGTGTCAATTTAGCCCTTATGGCTTACTAATGTTCTAATGCTCCTGGTCAAACTGGGAGGATTATTTCATTGAAACTTATTTTATTCTTTGGTATGTTAGATACATTCATTTGTAAAATAAAATGAAAATATAAGAGATGGACAAAAATATGTTAATAAAAATAAAAGGATTTGTTCTGTAAAATTTGGATTCAATCAAAAGGCTGCCCTCCCTTAAGGACCTAGAAGGCCACGTGTGGCCTGAAGGTCACAGGTTCCCCAACCCTACACACCATAGATAATCAGCAAAAATGATGGGTTGGTCTCTGTCCTTATGAAGCAAATATATATATTTACACAACCACTGAACCCGGGTGACTTAAAGAGTAGAAAAATAAGTCTAGACAGAGGACACTGAGTTAAAATATCTGACACTGAATATCGCACAACCCTTACTTCTACCCCAAGTTTTATAGATACAAGACATGTGATTAGGAAATGATTTTATATGCACTTTATGTCAAGGAAAAATAATAATTTGCTTCAGTTGTTGGGTATTTTGAGATCTTGATAACATTGACAGTTCAGTCCTGGTCTAGTACAGTGGTCTCAAATTTGAGTGGGCATAAATACCAGTTAGAGAGCTTGTTAAAAATTCAGATTCCCTAGTCACACTTACCTTTCTAATTTGGAAGGTCTGCATTTATTAATAGCAGCACCTCAGGGTGGTTCTGATGTAGGTGGCCCAGTGGACACATTTACGATGACATTGGTTTACAGCCACTCAGAAAACTGCTCCTTAAGTGACTTGAAGCCTTAAGGACACCAACTAAGAGCTCCAAAAGTCAACACTTTGTTGATCTCACCTGAAGTCTAGATTTAGGACACTTTTCAGGGTTTACTTGTGTTACTTACTTTGGCTGATGACTGAGGTTTCTCACCACTGACTTGCCTTGGTGTGTGTTTTTATTTGGTTGAAACCCTGGGGCCGAGGGCCAGGGATGAATCCCCTCCTAAAATGCCTCCTACTTTTTATAAAGATCAAAAGCATTGGCTGTGTTTGAAGGTCACTGACCTAAATGTCCCACTGATGATTCAAAATGGTGCAAGGAGTCCTTACCTATTGCCTAAATACTGCACCTGCTCTTCTTCTTTCCTTGTTAAATATTTGCTGTCTGTCTGAATTGGGAAAGGATATTTTGCACCAAATGCAAATGGAGGTGGTTTTCACTGGTGCGTCTTTGTACTTCTCTGTGGCTTCTTTTCCTTGAGAATGTGCAGGGGATTGAAGTGCTGTCTATTGCTCTTCCTAATGGGCTATTCATAAATGTGCTCCTCTGGTCAATCAGCTTGTTTTGTCTGTTCTCTGGCTTTATGGGGGCTTTGTTTGCTCACCTGTAGCAGATGTATTTGGACTCCAGCTGTTCGTAAGAATCTTTCCATGTGGGCCATGTATAATATTATACAGCAGCAATAACTTCTTTTAAAAGCTTGTGACTTTTTAAGAAATTCTGATTGCTTATTGTTTGGGAAGTGTTTGTGGTTTGTAATTAAGCATTTCATTAGAAGCTGCCAAGGTCTTTTGGTCTATAAAATGACTGTGTTAAGTTGATTTTTTTTCTAACTAATTCCATATGGTTTTATGTCTACACTTTGGTGACATGAATTTTGTTAAATTCAGGCCCATACATTAAATACTTAGTAAATGATTTTTAGTAGATGATGATAGTAAAAAAAGAAACTCCCAAAGAAACTCAATCAAAAATATGTTTATATTTTTAAAGAAACTTGGGGGAAGCAAAATCTAGCAGACATAGGGGGAATAGGTATCTTAATCTTTAAAAGTATTTTTTTAAAAATTTCAACATATGCAAAAGTAGACAAATATATATTGACTTTCCATGTATCCATCAGTCAGCTTCAGCAATGATCAGTTTATGACCAATTTTTTTTATAGTTCCTCTCATTCCCCCATGCTGATTATTTTGAGGCAAACCCTAAACGTGTTAGACCGTTAATATAATTTCGTATGCAGATATTTCAGGATGCATTTCTAAAAGACAAGGACTATGCTATTAAAACATAACCGTAATGCATACAATAATAATACACAATAATAACCCTCCAAATCCCTCAGCAGAAATTCCATGATAACATCAGATATTCAGTTAGTCTTCATGTTTCCTTAATTGTCTTAGGAATGTTCTCTGTCTCTCATGCATGCTTTCTCTACCTTTCCCTTTTTAAATAAATAAATAAATAAATAAGGATCCAAAAAGGTCCACACAATGAGATTGGTTAAACATCTAAGTCTCTTTTAATCAATGGATACTATCCTCCATTACTTTTTATTTTTCTTTTGTTTTTGTTGAAGAAATTGTGTAGGTTGTCCTAGATTCCCACAGTTTGGATTTTGCTGATTCCATTCCCATGATTATGTTAGATAAAATATTAATAATATACATTATCTGTTCATACTGATGCTTCCAATTGACATTCAGGACTAAGGCTTTTACTTAACATCTTTTTACATTTGTATCTTCTTTCTCTCACTCTCAAAATCCCAGTTCTTAACAATAGCACATAATTACTTATTTCTTTATCCCCTAATATGTACAAAACGATATCAGAATAACAATTCCAGCACTACTACTGACACTATGATTTTTGAAGCTAATTTGTGATACTTTCTGTTTTGTGATTATTTTTGTCCTTAGGTATGTACAGTTAAATTCAGTGCTGTTTTGGGAAATGTTTTACAACTGGTACTCTGAAAACAAACAAATAACAGAACAACAGAACCAAAGTAAACAAAAACCTGATTTGTAGCATTTGCTAATTTCCATGGTGTAAATACCCCAACTGTGGCCACTTTCAAGCTACCAACTTAATGTCACTGAACACATAGTTGGGAAGAGATACACAAAACCAGCCCCAGAGAGCCGGTGCTCGCTGGCTTCCCTCTGTTTGGAAGTCACTGGAACTAGTCCTTTACTCTGTGGTTGTACCACCACTTGGACACAGAGTGAGGTTCATTTGTTCCATTTCACTTTCAAGTTTTAGAGACTAGTTTTTAAATTTAAATTTTGTCTTATAATTATGCCAAATATTTATATGGTTTCAAAGTCAAATCTACAAATACTCAAAGAAGTCGAATTTCCTTCTCTGTCACCTTCACACTATGCCCTCCCTCCCACATAGGATTTTTAAATTATAATTTTAAAACGTTTATTTTAAAATATTATGGTATCCTTCCATTGCTTTCTCATTAAGACATATGTATACACACACACACACACACACACATATATACACATACATATATATATTTCCCATTCTTAGATAAATAGTAGCATTTTTACCTAAGTCTTTTCTACACCTTGCTTTTTCACTTAACAATATATCCTGGAGATCATTTCATAGTAGTGTATATAATATGTATCCTTACCTCATTCTTTTTTCAACTGAATAGGACTACTCCATTTTCTGGATGGACCATGCTCTATTGAACCCGGTCTCCTATTGATGGACAGCTGAGTTGTTCCAATCATTTTAACTAAAAATTTTTTTTGATGTTAACTAGAAAGTACATTTAATAGTTTAAAATCCAGATGATATGAAAGAGTATACAGTGAATATACCCTACTTAATTCTTACCCCCAGAGAGTAATCTCCTGTCCCCAGAGGCAATCTAGTGTTTCATGGGTGTTTAGATTACAGACACTCCTATTTGTGCTTGAAAGGTGAGGACTAGTATTATCAATCTTATTTAGTAAGGGGGATAAATGAGAAGTGGAACACTCAAGTGTTCCAATCAATTTTAGTCAATGACATGTCGCTGGATGTGGGGCTAGACATTAGGCTTCTAGACAGCAACTGGCTTTTCTATACAAGGCATATGCAGTCTCCTTTTCAGCTTCCACATCCAAATAGCAGTTACAAAGTTATTATTTGTTAAACTACCTTTGTCTGGATTGAAATCAGTTAGTAGTGATTTGTGAGGAGTACTCGCTCCCAACATTGTCATCAACAAATGATGAATTTGCTTTAACTATTACTTTCTAATGTGAACAAAGATGGCGGCATGCTGAGACTTAGATAAAGCAAATTAAACAAATTAAATGAGAAACCATTTTCTACAGTAAATGACATTGATTCAGACATATCTTTGAAAACATACAAAAGGCACACATTTTGCTCTATCAGAGGCAGTATAAAAAGCGTTTAGGTAGTACTAAAAAGAAAAACACCCAAACATCACAATTAACAACTGCCAATATTACACGCAGTGGTGGGAGTTCATGGGTAGCAGGTAAGGAGAAAAGTGAAAGGGTGAGAGTTCCTTTCTATGGCAGTAGGCCTCCCAAACGCCCCAGTGAGCAGTGCCTCCCTTGTGTGGTCTCCTCTCACAGCGAATCAAGGCTGACTCTGTGACGTGTAGAATACTGCGGACGTGGATGTGTGACTTCCAAGGCTGGGTCACAAGAGGCATTGCAGCTTCTGCTTTGGTCTCTTGGATTCCTTGCCAGCTACCAGTCTGTGAGGGCACTTGAATAGCTCAACAAGAAGAGGAACTGAGGCCCCCAACCGACAACCAGCACCAACTTGCCAGCCATGTGAGCCAGCCACCTTGGAAGTCGATCCTCCAGCCCCCAGTCAGTAGACTGCAGACGACTGCAGCCCTGGAGAAATCTGACTGCTGCCTCATGGGAGACCTACCCAGCTGAGCCACTCCTGAATTCCAGAGCCACAGAGAAATAATCACTATTGTTGTTGTTTTAAGTCACCAAGTTTCAGAGTGGTTTATTATTCAGCATAGAAAATTAATACAGTATCTGAATTGCAAGTTCTTGGATAATAACAATCTTCACAATAACTTTTCAAGGTAGGCATTTTCTAAAATACTTTTTGCGTTTTCCTGATTATGATGGTAAAAAAATTGGAAAGTACAATAAAGTTATAGGGAAAAATAGAAAGTACCTTCAACCATAAGATAGGCCACATCTTCCCTATTATTCAGCTTAGAAAACCTAAGACACAGAGAGGGAAGAAACTTCCCCAAGTTGTAGTTACAAGTGGTACAGTCGTATTTGAATGCAAGCCTGTTTAACCCAACTGTGTAATATTTCTCTGTATTCTGCTAGTCTTTTAAAAAGTGGAATTAAATACTAGAGCTTTTAAGATGAAAGCTCTCAGTATAGCAAAAATATCCCTAAGCCATGGTTTCTGTTCATCTCATTCACATAGTCAACAAATAGCTATTGAGTACCTACTGCATATTAGACAATGTGCTAGGTGCTGGGTAATCAGAAGTGAACCAGAAAGACACACCTGCTGCCGACTCTACAGACACCACAGTATAGTGGAAGACATCACACAATAAATGTGGTACATTCGAATTGCTGTAAATGCCAAGAAGGAGAAGCATGTGTATTGAGAAAGAATGCCATAGGATAGATTGGCTAGGAAAAGCTGGATTCTGTAAGAGGTAGGAGTTAGTCAGGTGAAGATCAGGGACCAGAGCATTCCAGGCATATGCTAAGACACTGAAGTGGGAAATTGATTGGCAGATTTATGGAATCAAAGGTAGTATCTGCACAGTAACGCATGCAGGGAAGGGAGGTGTGACGTCAGTTGGAGAAGGGGCTGGGGCCAGATCACTTGTAGGACTTAGCACAGGACATGCTACAGTGTGCGGGTTTTATCTTAGGAGCAAAGGGACACCTCCGAGAAACTTTAATTTCTAATTTACTTTTAAAAATTATTCTAGCTGCCGTGTGGAGAACGAGAGAAGATAAGAGTGGAAGCGAGGCCTTTGCATCTCCCCAGTTAATATGGTGATGTGATGTCATGATCTAGGGTGATAGGAGTGGTTTGAGATTACTGGATGGATTGAGACCTGGTGATGGATTGAATGTGAAGCAGCCCTTCGTGGATGCTTACAGAAATGAACACCAGGGCGAATCAAAGTGACATTTATAAAGGTGAGAAGGACAAGAGGAAGAACAGATTTGGCTAGAGTATCAGAAATTCACTTTTATGTATTGTGACTGTCAATTCTATAATGTTTGGGCAAGATAAAAGAATTTGGCCAGTGCTTGGGAAAAGATTTGTCTTATATCTGGGTTCCAGTTAGACAGCAACCAGCTGCTCACAGATACCATCTCTCATCTGTGATCTAGGTACCTTCTCTTGCTTTTCTTTCACTAATGACTTTATGATTGAGGATCTCAAACTGTGGATAAGGAAACATGTTAGTAGTTAGCTCAGCTCTGGCTGGGTAATTCTCTAGGATTCAATGAGTCACTGCTGACCGCATTAGAGCAGTCACCTGGAGGTCTCCTTTGAAGAAAATGCCCCTACACTTTTCCTTTTCGGTCACTGCCAAGGGAGTAGGGGATTTTCTTCTTCAAAGATCATATGTTTGCTATAAAAATCTTTAATGTTTACTCCTCTTTGTCTTGCTGTCTCTTGATGTTTTCCGCACAAACCATATTCAGTTAACTGGCTGAACACAGGATCATTTCATTACAGTGTATGCAAATTTTAGGTTGATGATCACTTATATTAATGTATTTAATTATCTTAATATTGTTTGTTCCAAAGAGATACAGGTATGTAGAGTCTCCCTTTTAGAACTTAAGGATTAATTCATTAATTATGTCTTATGAGATACATAAAACATCTTACTACCTCCAAGTAATATAATTCTCCAAATCATATTTGGATAAAAATAGGCCTTAGCTATTAAAATATAGAAAAGAAAATATAAAATAATATATTTGAAAAAATTTTAAAAACCCTCAAAATAAAATTAGATCTTTTAGATCTAATTAGTTACTTTTTTGGTTCTTTAACTGCTGTAAAAATGGCTCTCAGAGTGGTGTTATTTTCTGACCATTGAAAAGAACTATTCTTTCCTTGAGAATTCCTCTTCCTTGAATCGATCTCCTTGCAAGTGGGATTTCTCTCAAGTTACATGTTTTTTCTGAGTACTGTAATCAGCTTTGCAAAACATGAGCTCGTTAGTGCCGGGCATTGAGGACCAGTGGGCAGAGCACGGGCCTGGCACGCGGAGTCTCCCTGAGAGGGAAGGTCCAGTCTCTGAGTCAAGCACCTGAAGCCCGTTTCTTTATCTGGAGGTAAAGCAGTATTGGCTCTACTTGCCTTGGTGGGTTTGTGTGAAGATTAGTTGGGCTGGTTACGGGTGCAGAAACCATCAAGTATTTTGCCAAGGTAAGACGCTGTTTTGATCCTTCTTGCTTTGAAGATGTTTTCCTTCCATGGCCCTCTCCTCTCCATCCCTGCTGTCACTGCCTCAGCAAAGACTGTGTCCTCTCTTCCCTGGACAGTTGAACAGGCTCCCTGACTGCAGCCCTGCACTCCCCAGTCTGTCCTCCACAACGCTGCCACCGTGGTCTTTCCCAAATGCAGATTTCCTGGGGCAGAGCCAGCACTTAAACCTGGTAGTGGCTTCCTGCATCTCACAGAAAAGTCCAGGGTTTATGGAACAGCTGTCAGGGCTCCCCCTAGCTGTCCTCTCCCGCATTTGGCCACCATAGCCCCAGATCCACGGCCCCAGTTCCACTGCCCAAACTCACTCTGTGGTTGCGCTCCTCCCGGCCTTGGCGTGAGCTGCTTTCTCTCCCTGGAGCCCCCTTCCCTCAAGTTAGACTGATGAGCTATGCCCGCGCAACAGCTCTCTGCCCCAGCCTCAGCCTCGTCTCTTCTCAAGCCTTCCCTGACTCCTCTAACCCTTTTTTCTCCTCACCTCATCGTTCTATGTTCTGGTTGTTTGAGCCCGATCCACAGTATAGTCCCTTCCACACTGTTTTGTGATCATGCGTGGAACCCAAGTATCCCAGGCTGTGCAGTCTGAAGAGAAATGCAGCCTCCTCAGTTCCGGGCCCACCCAGAGGGCCCCTATCCCTCCTCTGTTCACACAGGAGCCTCTGTGCACAGCTTCCTTTCTTGGAGAATTTCTGGGAGCTCCAAGGCGGGTCATAGGAGGGTCCCTGCTCCCTGTTGCTATTGTGGCCAGGGAGGCTGCTGGTGACTGACAGATTCCCTCAGAAGCTTCAGTTGGGACCGTCCCGGTGGTTGGGCACCATCCTGCCGGTCAGGGAGGGCTCTGAGCAGCCTGAGGTGAGTCCTGTTGCACCCATTGCACCCCGGCTGCGGTGCAGGTCCCTGCCCGCTCTCCTTTGGTGCCTTTTTGAGTCAGAAGAATGTTCCTTCCCTTTGTGGAATGTCTGTGGGAGGATAGAAGCCCCAGAGTGGTCCAGAGGTAACAATGACTGAGTTGTCAGCCCAGCGTCCACTCTGCTTGTCTTCCTAGATGCAAAAGGCCATGGACCCGAGTGGGGCTTTTCCAGCGAAAAGCTGTATTGATGGTCACTGAAGAGAGCTGATATGAAATGGTTAATATGAATATAGGAATCCTACTTGGCTGAAACGTATATTTCCAGGGAGGAAGCGTAGAACCTGCTGAGTGTCATTTTTACATTTGTGCTTGTTTTTAAATCCCAGGGACTGTAAGAGCTGGCAACCTGGAATTTCCAGAAGTCACAGTCTAGACTAGAGATAAGACCCTCTGGTGTCTCTGGGCCAGTCTTCCTCCCTTGTATCTGCACCAAGGGAGGAACTCAATTTGCAGCACTGACATCTCTGGGGATGTCATTCTGCCTTATGGTAAAGAAGAATTCCTTAGATGCAAAAAAAAATGACTATTTCAGATGAAGAATTAGGGATGTGTCTGAAAATTTCTGGCATAGATGGGGGAAGCAGTCCCAGTATGTTTTTGTGGTTATACAGCCAAAAATTATGTTAACTACATGAATGATGTGACTTGACTGGGAAAAGGCAACCTGAGAGTATTTTAAGATTCCTTGGTTATGTAATTATATATCCAGAAGGTACCATATCCAGCAGAGTGATAGATTAAAAATTATAATCAGTGTTCTTAAGCATATAATTAGCATATTGAACATTGACAGTTCAGACCTTAATTAAGTACATAGCCTGCTAACGGAGGGAGTTCTGATTTTAGAGTTACACAGGAGACTTACTCCCTAGTGAAGGAAAATTGTAACTAATCATGTAAAGTTTCTCTTCCACATCTCTTGTAGCAAGAAATTGAAACTACCCCTTCCAGAATGAGTCCTTGTGTCGCCCTTATGTCTGGGTCGAGGAGTGAGGGGGCCGAGTGTAGGAGGGAGTTGGGTGGTTCTGTCAAAATGTAAATGGAGTTACGTTCATCATCACAGTTTCCTTCTGTATCTGAAATAATTTCATATATGACTTTTTGGAGCATTATGAGTAACCTTTAAAATACTTATGCTGCTTTATTCTAGCACTGAAACCAGAAATCTTTTTTTTTTTTTAAATGCCATGATCTATTTGGAAGTAATTTTGCCGTATAGCCAAGGGTAATCTCATCGCTGAGTAATGCTTCTATTTATGTAAGTCTGCCTCTCAGAGCCTGTCCGTATCTTGAAGAAATCCCCAATGCGGGAGGCAGGATATAAAATTGAATACCATCATATAATATCCCCAAAGGGACTTGTTTAGTGTTTTCTTATCCAGTTACCCATGGCTACAGGGAAAGATTTTTCAAAATTCAATACAAATTGTGTTAGCTTGTTTTTCTTCTCGACACCCTTAAGTCTTCTTTGATCACAGTAGATTTTAGAGAAAAGGAAAAAAATTTTCCTTTAGATCTCTCAATGTCAGGGGCACCCAGACAGTTACTCCATTGCCCTTCCGCAGAGCTGCTAATTGTATGGAAGGACAAAGCTATCTCAGAGTAAGCATTCTGGGACCAAAGTAAAGCTGTTTGCTCTGCTCGGTGTCAGGAGGTTCTTGGGCATTAGCCAAGGGGATTTAATTATTGAAGGATTTTGTTATGAGGTTGCTTTATCTAAAAGACAATTCTATTTCTCATATCGCCAGTCAAGCATCAATTAATCACCAGGTATTTAATTATTGAGAAACTATCATGTTTTGTGTACTTTTGTCTATTCTGCAAAACAGCATTAGTCAGAAGCTCGGCTTCCATTGGGTTCATGAACTGCAGCCACTCCATTAGAAGCCAGAGACTACAGGATTTGAAGGAAAGGGCAGAATAATAGCACCCTGATGGTTCATAGGGCCATGGAATCCCCCAAATCTCACTGCAGACATTAAAATGCAGTTAATATAAAAGAATATGTGCTCTAATTTTCCTGAAGTAATTTTATAGCAGAAGGGGTTAGCCTCCATGCAGTTTAGAAAGAGAAAACCAAAAAAACAGGGAGTGTTAGTGTTGATCTGACTGGGGGAAGAGCCTCCTTGTACCTAGCACACCTGGAAAGGTGAGCCATGTAGTGAAGCAGATACAGTCATCCCCACTGCCCCAGTCTGAGGGACACTTGTCACAGACCCTCCAATTCCCTTGACAGTGACTCTATGCTCACCACACAAATGTATGGGTGCATAATTTGTCTTCTCAAGGACAGGGGAACCACGGTGTATCAGGAGCTACCAAAATTAGTGACCTCTTTCCTGCCTGCCCTGGAGTGTACGTTGATTCTTTAAATTACCATAAGGAGCAAATTTTAGGACATAAGGAAACAGAACCTGATTGAAAGGTTGCATAAGCTCTTTCATTCCCTTTGAGATGCAATGCCCAAACCATAATACCATCAGTGCTTTTTCAATCCTTTGTTTAAAGTATGTCCTGAGTGTCTGAAGCTTTGAACTAGCATGGCCTACTTGTATTTATAGGTAGACAACAGACAGATGCCCAGAGCCAAGAGCTAAGCCTTTATAGGGAATTTCTGAGCTAGAGCGCCAAAAAAGGAGGTGGAATCCTGACTCTTTTCCAGATCTTTCTTTGAAGAAGTGATTGTTGTCAAAACCACAAGGGGGTTTCAGTCTAGGTCCAGATGCTCATCACACAAAGATCCAATTAATGAGACAACGAGGATTGCCAAGGAAGAAAGGAATTTTTTAATACATAAGATGCTTTGTTGGGAGAATGGGATAAACTACCTCAAATACATCTACCCAACTAATGGAGATCATGGTTTTTTTTAAAGAGGGGCCACACACATGCCTTTGGGCATGTTCATGGTACAATTAACAGGGGGCTACATGCTTTAGGGGCAGATAAGTCATGGTGTTTGGAATTCTGCCCAAGGGGCCTTCAGAATCTCAACTCCTTGTAGAAAGTCCCATTTCTGGGAAATAACTCAAAAGTTCAAGTAATTAGTTAAGGGAGAGGATTATAAAAAGAAACATGTAGAGGTCATTGATATTTGTTCGTAGAGCTGGTTACACAATTACAGTATGTTACTGAAAGTTCAGCATTTGTCCCTGAGGCTGTATCAGAAGAACAAGGACAAATAGTTTGAGGAGAAGAAAAGAGAAGTTTATTAATTTCCAGAAAATGAGGAGGTTGTCAGGCTCCTGTCTTAAAGTACCAATGTCTTTAAAGTACCTGCCTGTGAGCAGAAATACAGAGCTTTTAAAGGGGAGGTGTTCACCTTTAGGCTGTTGCTGTACAATTATAGTTGATGGTTCTGATTCATCCCATCTTCAGCTAAGACAGTCTCCTGACCTCCACCTGGACAATTTCTTTGAGCCATCTCCTGTGGCACAAAGAACAAAGGACAATCCCCTATCCCTCCTGACCACTGGCCTGAGGCAGGATGCAGGTTTTAGTTCTCAAAAAGGGTGAGGGAGCTTTGAAGAGACAGAAAACATTTTTGCCCTATTCAGGACATTCTCTCTATTTCATGTCCATCCTCTACTTCCATTAGGCTTTGTCCTTTGCAAGACTACAGTGGACCTCACCTAGAGTCCAGTGGCATTTGAACCAAGTCTTCTTCAAAATATTTCAGGGATTAGGATTTTTAAACAAAGGCAATTCAGGCAGGAATTTGTGTGTTATTCATCTTCCTTCTCAGCAAACATGTAGACATCTTATAGGACAGGACAATAACTGTGGGTCTATTTTGCCTAAGAACAATAGTTATGGTGTTAATGATCCTGGTTCTGAGAAGAAGAAACAATGTTCATGGGCTAGTGTAAAGAATAATCTTTATGCATCTTCATTTGGAGAACTCTACAGATATTAATATGAGAAATGACACAAGAATCTCAGCCACTAAGAGAATACATTTCTCCTTTGTGTTGGATATATTGTGTTACAGGCTGTATGTTTGGGTCTCACACCCCTCAAATTCGTACGTTGAAGCCTTAACTCCCAATGTGATGGTATTTGAAGATGAGGCCTTTGGGAAATAATTAGGGTTAGATTAGGTCATGAGGGTGGGGCCCTCATGACGAGGATTAGCGGTCTTAGAAGAAGAGGAAGAGAGAGCAATCTCTCTCTCTCTCCAAGTGCACACACCAAAGAAAGACCATGTGAGGACATATTGAGAAGTGGCCACCTGCAGGAAGAGAGCCCTCACAGAACCATGCTGAAACCTTGATCTTAGACTTCCAGCCTTCAGAACTGTGAGAAAATAAAAATTTCTATTGTTTAATCCACCCAGTCTATAGTATTTTGTTATGGCAGCTCAAGCAGACTAATACATATTGTCAATAGGTTTATAAAAAATCTTTTGCTTTAGTTAGTGTGACTCAGTTCCCTAGGATCTGCTCAACATGGTTGAAGTAGTAGCCTGACAAAACCCAGATCATCAGGCAGCAAAGCTGGGGACCAAACAAACCAAGGACAAACCTACTGGAAACTTCACCAAGAGACAGATGACCCAAGAGATCCAATCACATAGGCAGCCACGTGCTCTCTGTCTCCATCTTTCTCCTGTCAAGTCTCTCTTTCTCCATATTCTTTCTGTGTTATAAACTGCAACAAAATTTGAGGGAGGGGAGATATACCGTTAAAACACATGAAATATGGACAATACAAAGCTAAATGTAATTGACGATCACTTTACTTTCCTGCTTGAAATCTCTCAGCACCTACGTTAGAGTTTCGTTAAAGTTTTTCTCATAACAGAGGGAAGAGACTGTGGTAAGAGGTGCCTGAATCAATCAGGAAATCTATTTGAAACCTTATTTTTTATTTAAAAAATTATGCAAATTTTGTATTCTACTGCAAAACACTGCCATGTTTGTTTTAATCTAAAAAGAATGTCCTTCCCCTCAAATCTTTATGTAAAATTTATGTTACAGAAAGATGAGCCTCATTTATTTGTGTTTTCCTAGAAGTCCTGTCCCACTGATGTATTCCAGTGGGGTAGACATAAATTAGTTGAGAAGCAGGAGCTTCTACAAAAAAATCCAAGCTCTGCAATATGGCACATAAAGCCCCGAGTCATCTCTTTTTTCCATTTTTGATGCTTTCTACTTTTGATTTACTGGAGTTTTTGGCATAGTTTCTATTATAGCTCCAACCTTTACCCATGTCAATCCCTGGGCCTGGGATGCATTTTTATCCACCTGAAATCTACTACCCCTCCTCCAATTCCCAATTCATTTGTCTTTTTCCTCTTTGAAGCACTTCTGTGACTTTTCCAAGCAATGTTTATCATACTTTATTTTGTGAAAGTATAGACTAGATCTTCCAAAGCCCTCCAGTTTTCTGAGGATCACCTTTTCTTGTAATAGCCAAGTACATCGGCTGGATCCCCATCCCACATGCAGTTTGAGGTTCAGAGCCCTTCCCAACATTTCCAAGGGTTCTTTTTTCTTTTTTTTGAGACAGAGTCTCACGCTGTTGCCCAGGCTAGAGTGCCATGGCATCAGCCTAGCTCACAGCAACCTCAAACTCCTGGGCTCAAGCGATCCTTCTGCCTCAGCCTCCCGAGTAGCTGGGACTACAGGCATGCGCCACCATGCCCGGCTAATTTTTTCTATGTATATTTAGTTGGCTAATTAATTTCTTTCTATTATTAGTAGAGACGTGGTCTCATTCTTGCTCAGGCTGGTTTCGAACTCCTGACCTTGAGCAATCCGCCCGCCTCAGCCTCCCAGAGTGCTAGGATTACAGGCGTGAGTCACCACGCCCAGCCTTCCAAGGGTTCTTAGGGAGGCTTCCAACCTTCTGCTTTTCGAGTTTGCAGTTATCCAGCTTGCTCCCCTGCTTCTCCATAGGCATGGACTAGCTTCTTCCATAGTCCTCCAAAGCTTCTTTAACAAAGAAACATTGTGTGAAAAACATTTACTGATGTTTTCGGAATAGCAAAGGGGGATCACCAAACAGTATATTAGAATACTAAACAACCTAAAATTAAATATTTGATGTCTTAAATTCTTGGTCAACGTCATGTGGGAGCCTCTCACAGGCAATCCATGCCCCCAGCTGTCACCTGCTGCTATGTTAGGTAGGGATCAAATCTGCAGGTGGTGGGTGTAGGTGAGGAGGGGTGGTTCCTAGGGGCGGAGAAACCGGGGACCAATCAGGGGAAGGGACTACAGGAGAACATAGAACACGTGGTAATCGTTTGGTAATATCCCACACCTGCTGTATGAGGGGGTTGATTACCAAAGAGTCTATTCTAAACAAAAGCGAAAAATTTTCTTTCTAACAGCAATTCTTCAACATCTGAGAGCAATAAACTTAAATTGTAGTTAGCTGTATGTGGTGTGTGCTGGGATGTGCTGCCCAGATTCCACTGCTGCTGGTGGGATGAAGGACTTATTTTCTCAGCTTCTAGGAGTGGCAGAAAGTGCTCAGCTGCCAGTTCCCTTCAGGAATTGCCTCAGCCAAAGAGATCAACCTTGCTCAAGGTCATATTGCTTTGCTGGGTAGCCTCTATCCAATGACTGGTTGAAGCGCTCCCTTGCCCCAGCTCGGTCAGTTCTGAAGGGCCACCCCAGCTTCATAGTCCCCCAGGGGATTGGCTGAGGCCTGCAATGAGGCTGCATCACAGCCCAACTTCTCCTTCTTCCCCATCCTGCCTCCTTCACCTCCTTTCCTTAGGGATTGATCCCAAGAGTACTGTACTTCCTACTAACCTCCGGTTTGCTAATCTCCATCTCAGAGTCTTCTTCTTGGGAAACAAAATCTGTGATGCTCTACTTCACAAGTTATTTATCTTATCTAAGATTGAGGTTGTGTTTGTTTGTTTGTAAAATGGGAATCCTAATAGTATTCCCCACATGGAATTGGGATGAATATTAATGTAAGTGCACCCAAGGGCCATTTAGACTATAACACTAGGCTAGCTAAAGGAGAGCTGTTAGGTAGATATGGAGAGGCCTCTGGCTCTCCCAGGGACAGGGACAAATGCCACAGCAGGAGGGAGGGGGACTACACTGCTAACTAGAACTCAGCACGCTAACCTGAAAGTTAACCCATAAATGCCAGGATTCCTGGAAGAAGAAATTCCTAGAAAGCTAAGCAGTGCAGATGTAGTAGGGTCTGGAAGATGACCAAAAGTAATCTCGGGGCAATTATCATGTCATCAGCATAGATCTACATTGCAGTTTTGCTCTCCCCCACCCGCTAGTGGGCTTTCAGAAAGACTCATGGGAAATCCGCATGCATAGTAAGACTAAGGTTATACAACTAACAGCTGTCCACATAGGTGACACATGAGCCATGCTGCCGGGGAGGATCCAACTCAGATGATATAAGATGAAAACTTTAGTTAGCAGTCAGGGCCTTCTGTAGCAACAGGGGCCCGCTTGCTGTCTGTGGCAAACATATCTTGCTTTTGCTCAATAAATTCTGCTTCTGACTTGCTTTGCTATCAGTGTGTCTTGCCATTCTCCAACAAGAGCACATCGAGAACTGAGGACAAATTGCCAACCTGCCATGGTCTAGTGGTTACGATTTGGCACAGCCCTGTGGCCTAAGTACAACTCCTGGTGAGGGAACCAGATCTCAATCCGACAAAGCCAATTTGTTGCCAGTATGCTTTCGGCTTGTTCTGTCCTGAAAGTTTAGAATTAACCTGTTGTTGGCTTACACAGCTGCTGGGTACAGGTTTAGAAAATTGCGCAAAAGCAGATCAAGTATCTGGAATAGGCCAACCACAGATAGTTGATGACAAGATCCACCAGATGACCTACTGTTTGCTGATAGCCATGGAGCAAGTCGTGATGACTTTCACAAAGCTTGCTTTCTGCCACCAACCTCCTGTACCCCTTCCTTTTATAAGTTGCTCACTAAGCAGAGAAAGCTGAGATGGTCTTTGAGATGATAGTCTGCCATGTCTCCGCAGGCTGCTGGCACTTTAATAAACCACCTTTCCTTCGCCAACACTCGCCTCTCCTGTTTGGTTCTTGGGTGGTGGGCAGCCAAACCTGCATTCGGCAACATTAAAACAGACGTACATAAAATGTTTAGCTGAATGCCAGGCACATAAAACGTATTACTGAAGTCCTTACTACATCTCACCCATCGTTATTATTGTGGTTTTATTATAACTTCTGTACCTAGTATGAAAACACTCCATAGCACTTATTGCCATGTATTACAATTACTTATTTATGTTCTGGGGTGTTAAGTGAGGAGAAACTTAAGCTACTTTTTTTGTTTGTTTGTTTGAGAAAAGAAACTATTGATAAATAGAATTTGAAGTTTGCTGGTGAAGGAGCACAGGGAACTTCACCCCAAAATATGGCTCCCTGGTATAATGAGTATTTTGAATTGAAGGCCCTGAGAGATCAGCAGAGTGCTGGAAGAGACTTTTCCCATGTCTGCATGAAGACTGGACCCACCAAGGAAAGCAATTGTTCCTTCCTCTCCCTGCTATTTCATTATCTATTGCTGAAAAGAAGACGAAGATAGTAACCACTCCTGAACAGACCCATTCACAAGATAATGTCTGTTTCTCAGCCTCTTTCAATTTCTAAAGAGAACTATTTACAAGTTAATTTCTGTTCCCAAATCCATTCATTCTCCCTAATAATCCTGGGTTGCTCCTCAATGGAATTACCTATATTCCGCCTTTCTCCCAACCCTTCTGAAATAAAGCTATGTAAGTATCTGAGCCCCGCTGGAATATTGGGTAATCCCTTTGTGGTTCTCTGCTGTGTGCACATTAATGAATCTGCAGGCCCTTTCACCTACCCTATTCATCTCCTTTTGTGAGTTGATCATTCAGCAAACCTTCGGAGGGTTTAGGGGAAGCTTTCCCTTGGCCCTGACACTGGAGCAGGGGTGGACACATTTGCTGAGATCCTTCTGGGAGGGAAAGGATCAAGACATCGTACCTTCCTCCCAAGATTCAGTTTGTTTTAGCCATCAATGTGGTTGAGGGGCCCTGAAAAGGCCAGTGCAGAGAAGGGTACTGAGGTACCTGAGGTAAAGATTGCTATGGCCCAGCCATTGTTCAAACAAACAAGCAAACAAACAACTCCCACCCATTTCCAGATTCACTCTGGGCTGGTGGCGGTGGTGGTGGTGGTGGTAAGGTCTCAGATGAGAACTTCTGCATCAAAATTAACCCCAATGTTACCTCTCATCCTTCAATGTAACTATTTATACCTTTCATTTATGGAACCAAGGGAAATTAGCATATAAACCTGATTCTGTAGTTAATGCCTGTCAATCCAATCCAGTTGTATATGAGAAGCATAGTAAAAAGATATGACAAAGAGGTACCAAAAGGGGGGATATGGGTTTTTATATATCTCCTGAGTGTCATTTCTCTTGGTGTTGAATCGAGTAGTGCCAGCACGTGATAAGATTTTGAAATCGATTTCTGAATTTATACCTTACAACTTTTTTATCCATTGAGGGACCCAATTTTGTCTCCTTATAAAAACCTGCTTTCAGAGAAGTCCACAACTAAACAACTGACTCATACGCTTGAAGAAAATTAGAAATATTTTTATGTCAAAATATGATATTTTGACATACTGTGTTGACTGAAAAAGCCTCGAGGTCGTTCTGACCTTCTCTTTCCCTATCATCAGTATCTCCCTAAATCTTTGAAGTTTCTTTATCTGCCTGAGATCCAGATCCACCTAGGAAAACATGTGTCTTTCTGTCCCTTCCCTGTTATCTCAATATCTATTGCAGGAAAGAAGATCAAGAATGCAACCAGACCTGGCCCAACCCATTTAAAAAATAATACCTGTCTCTCATGTTAAATTTGATTTCCAGAGAGAATCATTTATAAGTCAATCTGTTTTCCCCATCCATTCATTCTCCTAAATATCTATTCATCCTCCATAGTCACGATTTATTGCCCTTCAACCTGTATTCTTCATCTCCTCCCTTCTAAAATGAGAGTATATAAACTTCTGGACCCCACTGGGATGTTAGATAATCACTCTGTGATTCTCCCCATGAGCATCAAAAATACATTTGTAATCTCTTTCTCTTATTTATCTGCCTTATTGTGAATTGATCTTTCTGTGAAACTTCCAGGGGCAAAGGGGAAGTTTCCCCTTCTTTCCCACATACTCAGGTAAAGATGTAAATTGAAAACATTGTACCTGAATTACCTTCTTCAGATAATTTCATTTTAAATAGGGACATAATAATTGAAGCCGAAAGAAGCCATAACTGTAAATTTCCAGACAGTAAAACAAGATGGTAGAGGTCTTAGTTAGAGCAAGATTGGGTAGGAAGTCTTCCCTAAAATAATTATTCCCATTGATACTCCTAAGTACAAATACCCCTGCCCACAATCTGAGTCAGAATTCCCAGACTCTAATTCTTCTGGTCATTATTAGTCTTCTGGTCATTACTAGTTCTACTGAGTCCTATTGTATCTAAAACTAAAATGTAAAACTAAAATGTAAAAACAGTGTGTTAGGGAGAATTTTGATTAGTCATTTCACAAGTATATGTGGGTATTATGGACATTTCCAAGACGGCAAATAGTACTTGTATTAATTAGCTTTTGTTGTAGGAGACAGGAGATTTCTTTTCTCATCCATTGCAAGGTTCATGACTGTGACATGTATAATGAAAGACAGATTAACAAGAGAAAAGCATACAAATTTATTTAAATAAGTTTTACATGACACGAGAGCCTTCAGAAATGAAGACCCAAAGAAAAAGGGAAATCTGCATATTTTTATGGACACTCTCACAAAAGCATGGTTAAAAAACAAAAGGTATGATCTAATGTAATAAACTGGTGGTGGTGGAGTGGGGAGAGAACTTTGCAAGGCCTGTTTGTTCAGATTCTCAGTGTTTCTGTGCCTTCATTCCTTTCCTTCTGGTATGGGGAGGACCTCTCTGGAATGAGAGACCTACTTTAGTGGAAGGTCAGAAAATTCTTTTATGGCCTATGTCAAGGAAGAATGGCAAGAGAAGGTCAGAGAGATGTTCCTGCTTCTGCTGTTTTCTTAAATTTCTTCAGCTTAAAATACTCAGCATGCCAAGGTGCGATATTTTGGGGTGGTGTGTTCTGAGCCCCATCATTAACAAATTACCACAAAATGAAATGGCTCAAAACAACATACCTTTATTATCTCATAGATTCTTTGAGTCAAGAATCTGGGCATGAATTAGCTAGGTCCTCTGCTTCATGGTCTTTCTCAAGGCTGCAATCAGGGGTCTCCCAGTGCTGGGATCTCACCTGAAGGCTCAAGTGGGGAAGTATTCAATTTCAGCTCATTTATGTGATTGTTGGCAAGATTCAGTTGCTTGAGGGCTGTTGGACTAGACTGGCTCAGTTCCTAGGGGGCTGTTGGCCAGGGGCCACCCTCAATTCCTTGCAACATGGGCCTCTGTAGTGTGGCTGGTTTCTTTATCAAAGCCAGCTATAGAGATAGTCTATAAGCAAGAAGCAAGGCACAGTCTTCTGCAACCTAATCACAGATGTGACATCTCCTAATCATTGCTGTATTCTATTGGTTAGAAGCCAGTTACTCAAGAGGAAGTGATCACTTGGGAAGTACCAGGAAGCAGGGATCTGTGGGGTCATCTTAGAGGCTGCCTGCTGTAGTAACTATAAAGATGCAAAGTCTATTCAAAGATATAGTGAAGAAGACAAAAGATTTCATGTCACAACACAGTTACTTTAGGAACTGCAGTTGCAATAGGTGTGTTTAAGGAAGAAATCTCTCCTAAATCAAATAAAATTTTCTTAATTAATGCACTGCTTTATTCTTCAAACATTAGGCAAACTTCCTAATCTAATCTTCTGAATCTTTGAAGCTATTAGCACATGCTTTCAAACTTTTGCCTAATGTTTTCCTCTCTTTTATACTCCCACATGAAATTTCTCTTCTAGGTCGTTAAAGAGAAACCTCCACAGTAAGATTACTGTGGATGTGTGTACTTTTCTTTGAATCGTGGGTAAGGGATGATGTTTAGGAAGGTAAATAAAACAGTGTCTGAAATCTTATGAACAAGGTTCAGCCTTCAGTGAAGCTAAACAGATTGTGTTCCATCTGTGATTCTTAACAGGGTGTATCTGTTGATGACTAAAGGAAAGAGTTCTTTATTTTGAAAACAAACTGAAGTAGAAAAACTGTCATGTGGGAAAGAAAAAAGAAGAAAAAATAGCATCAGTTGGGTTGAGACAGTTTATTTGTAAAGATTTATGAAAATATGTCACAAAGCTCACCTTAAGCTTCCTAATTGCCTGCTGTGGGCTATGAAAAATGTGGGATGGGTCCTAATTTCCATGTCATGAGATTCTCTTTACAGCTGTTGTGATTGCTTGGTTCGCAATATAAGTGCATTCTTTCAAAGTGAGATCCTTTGTGGTTTTTTTTCTTCCTTTTTTGCTCTTGAATTCTTAATAAAATAAGAGCGTTCTCTTTTCCATCTATATGTAGTAATAGAAGAAGAAAATGGAGGGTGAGGGGAAGGAGAGAGATTACTAAAAGACTGGGTGGTGAGATTTGTAGCATCACAAATGTCTCTTCTACCACACAATGTCTGAAGTTACAAGGAAAATGGCTTTGGAAAATTTTAGTGTCCTTTTTTATTTTTTGATTTAAATCACAACCGGTGAGTAGAAGAAATCTAGTAGTAGCACAATAGAGAAGGCTCTGGGTTATACCTGAGTTGGCTTAACAGCTTAGTGAGTAGTTAAGAACCAGAAAGAAGATACGCTTCTGGAAGAATGGCTGAGGAGACCCAAAGAGGAAGCAAAGTGAACCCAAGTTAAACCTTAATCAAGTCCCAAGTTTGTCTATAATTGATTCCGTAAAGGATGGATATTTTTTCAAAATGATTATGCTCATGGAGATAGGCTTTGTCCTTGAACCCAAAATGACTAAAGAATTATTTTAAAGGATATTCATTAATTTGCTCTAAATATAGAAATGATGTATGCACAGCATAGAAAATTTGAATGTACATGAAGCTGAATGTTTGATGAAGATGGAATTTTAAATTGTCTTTTATTGAGATGATTGCCCTGTGGAGAGTCCTCCATTTTTGGTTACTGACGGTGCTAGAGCTACTTGCTCATACTGGGAACAACTTTGATTTGGCTTCACCGTTAGAGTGAGTATAAGGCAAGTATCCACCTAGAGTTCTGGACACAAACTTGAAGTCACTATGGATCTGACTTCAGATGCTATAATTGGGGGTTTTAAGTGTTCAATTTAGTACTATGAATTGGATGTATTTTGAGATGGACAGTTATGTGCTTGAAGAGTTAAAGAAAATAAATTTTTCCTAACTATGGCTATAAAGGAAACATTAGTAACTCTCACATGATGCTATTCAATAGATTCTGAGAAATATGCTTGTATACTGTTGGCTATTGTGGTTTTGTCTACTGAAAAAAATTAATCTTCCTACCATCAATCATCCGAGGCATGAAATGAGTGTACCCCAGACTGGGGTAAGGGAAGCTAAAGCTTTTATGAAACTCAGGATGGGAGAGAACTAGAGATTCTGGGTTCTGAGGGGCAAGGTTGCCTCTGTCTTGTGGAAGACGTTTAAGAGTAAAATTGGAACTTAGGTGGAGGGACAGGTTATGAGCAACCACGTTTTGTGGCCCCTAAAGTCACTCTCCAACTCATTTGCTTTATTCTTCCATCACTCAAAAAGTTTTAACAGCCCAGTCTAGTCTTAGCTCCTCTTTGGATTAAAAAGGGAAGGAACTAAATTCATGCTTTGAATGAAAAGGCAAATGGAAGAGAAACTAGCCCAGAGGAGCCACTTGTGTGCAAGGTCTAGGTGACCACAGAGATTGGGGTATGACCTGCCTCTTTCCCCTCCCTTATCAGTACTGGATATCATCAAGCTCTCTAAATTTTGCTCCTTGGATTGCAAAACAACATTTCACTATTGTTTTCACATGCATTTCTTTGATGACTAATGAGGTTGAACATCTTTTCAAATAATTTATTGGCTTTTAAGATGCTGCTGGTAAACATTCTATGTCTATCTCCATTTTTCCATTGCATTGTTGATCTTTTCCTTTTTAAAATTTGTATGAGTTCTTTTTTTGTGTGTGTGTTTTTTTTTTTTTTTTTTTTTTTTTGAGACAGAGTCTCACTCTGTTGCCTGGGCTAGACTGAGTGCCGTGGCATCAGCTTAGCTCACAGCAACCTCAAACTCCTGGGCTCAAGCGATCCTTCTGCCTCAGCCTCCCAAGTAGCTGGAACTACAGGCACGTGCCACCATGCCCAGCTAATTTTTTCTATATATATCTTTAGTTGGCCAATTAATTTCTTTCTTTCTATTTATAGTAGAGACGGGGTCTCACTCTTGCTCAGGCTGGTTTCGAACTCCTGACCTTGAGTGATCCGCCCGCCTC
>CAUYRT010064872.1:0-16005 GCA_963574885.1 Lepilemur ruficaudatus | reverse complement strand
ATGGAAGAGGTGGAACAATATATTATATACAAATGGCAAGAAAAAGATGAGACAGACTTCCTCTTCTACAGACTGCAATCAATTTGATTGTCAACATCAGCCCCCAAATTGTTTCTTTTTCTTTTTCTTTTTTCTTTCTTTTTTTTTTTTTTTTTGAGACAGTCTTGCTCTGTTGCCTGGGCTAGAGTGCTGTGGCATCAGCCTAGCTCACGGCAACCTCAAACTCCTGGCTCAAGCGATCCTCCTGCCTCAGCCCCCCAGGTAGCTAGGACTACAGGCATGCACCACCACGCCCGGCTAATTTTTTCTATATGTTTTTTGTTGTCCTGCTAATTTCTTTCTATTTTTAGTAGAGACAGGGTCTCACTCTTGCTCAGGCTGGTCTTGAACTCATGAGCAATCCTCCCGCCTTGGCCTCCCAGAGTGCTAGGATTACAGGTGTGAGCCACCACACCCGGCCCCCAAATTGTTTCTTAATGCAGTATTATGTAGACATATCACTCCCCTCTCCCCCCAAAAAACACTGAGCTAGAAAGAAAGGAGCCCCATATTATCAATACCTCATGTACCTTCCACAATCTGAATTTCACTTAGGTTGACACTTTAGTAGCACATCTCTAAAAATAACCCTGTTAAAGCTGTACCTGTGGGTCATTTTCGCCTTGATGACAATATTTTAACCAGATTGCTTTTCTCTTTATGTGAAGCTAGTCCTGGCTCTACAATTCTATAATTTCATAGTTTGATCTCACTATTTGTAGCTGTCTTTTATGATTAAAGGGCAGGGATGATGTTCAAAGGAGATGAAAGGGAACAGAAAGACTAATTTTACAGTAAGGATAAAGAAGAGCTAATGGAGTAGAAAGAAGTCCAAGAGCTCTCTTTCTTAGCCTGGAATCTAGGCTTTAGATAAAAATTGACATATGAGTAACAATTAAATTTAAAAGCAAAATGTGGTCCTACAATTTTACAGTACATTAGCCTTTACCTCCTTTACCATTCTATGCCCTGTGAGTGGAAGTATTAGCATAGATATTATTTCCATTTTGCAGATGAGGAGCTGTGTTCTCAGAGAGATTAAACCACCTGCTGTGAGTCACAGGGAAAAAGAGAATTCAGGTAAAAGTGTGTGATAGGATTGCCATGTCCAAGGATGCAGCCAATTTAAGGAAATGAATTCTCCGCTGTTCTGTAACTCTTACAAACACATTTACCTTCTCAAAATTAAAAGTAAACCCAATATTTCCAGATTATAACTTGCAATTAGACCAGGAGTAAGAACACTGATGCAAGACTTCCATTATCTGTCCCAGGGGAAGTGGCGTCCATTCTCACTAAACACACAGATTAGCCTGCACAGCACAATGGTCCAGTGACAGGCATTTCCAGTTATACCATTCCCTGTCCCATAAATCCACAGCAGAATTGGCATTGACCTGCCTGATGCTAAAGCCACCTAAACTAAATTTCCCAGTCACTTAGGTCAGACCTTTATGCCACTGCTGAATTGGAGAGATTTTGGGAATTAACTTCTCAGCCACTCTATTGGATGGAGCAGATTTCATTGCTAAGATTGGCCCCATGCTATTTTTTAATCAGGTGTTTGCTATTTTGTAGACAAATCTAACAGCTCCCCATTTCCTGTATTCCTCAAAAACAAAAACAAAGTGAGGAGTTGAGCTGGGCAGGCATATGAGTTCCAAATTCTTCTTTCCTTTTCATGAAGACTTGGTGGTCTTATTTATCTGGATCGGTCATATCTAGGAATCTCACTAGTGGATTGTTGCTTAGAAACACAATCTAAGGACAATCCACTAAGAAATTTTTAAATTCTAAAATCCTATATCCCAATTCCACGTCTTGCTTTTCAAGTTTCTGCTTTAATTATCCAGCTTCACCAGTTATCTACTTTCTAAACCAGTTCATCCACTCTCCAACCTTCTACACACATTGTGAAATTTCTCTTACGACCACAAACAACTCTGCCACACAGCGCTGGACCTGTCTTCCATTGGTGGGTGGGTATCCTTCCTCCGAGCAAAGCAATTCCCCACTTCCTTCTAGATCTACTGTCTTCCCGCCTTGCTTTCAGCTCTAGCTTTTCTTCCCTTTTTTCCCCCTTTATTCTTACAGTGTTTATAGTTGAAAGCTGAACCAAAAGAGTGAGCTCAGTAAATATTTTCTGGAGCTTCCACTTTGTGTCTAAGACTTTGGAACCAGCATATCCTCAGAGGAAAGAGCTACTTTTTCTGCCTCTGAAACCCCCTGGAAACATGCCCAGGTAACAGGGAAACGTATGAAAGGTAAGTGACTTTCTGGCTGAATAGATCAATTAACACTCATCAGTTAGCTTTGTGGTGGCAGATGTAAAAGAAATATAAAGAATCTTTTGTCCTCAAAATAGTTGTGAGCTTTCAGGCAATTATCATTTTTAGCTACTTGAAATCATCCTCCAATAATTCCAAAATATTACTGCATTTTCATAACTCTCCACTCTTTCATGCCTTCAGTGAGCATGTAAATAGGCAAAACTTTTCTGGAAGCCAACTATGGAGTTCCTCTCAAAGTGTTACATGCACATACCCAAGGAACCAGCGACCCTGCTTCAGAGAATCCCCTCAACAGGAATACTAGCCTGAGTGTTTAACAGAAATGGAAATAATCCTAACGTCCACCAATACTGGGTATCTGTTGTGTATTGGAGAACAGCCAAAACAAGTGGACCAAGTGGTGGTTGACAGTGACACTCAAGGCACAACAGGAGAGGTATGGGCCAGAAGGAGGAAAGGACACCTTCGCTCCATCCACCGATCATAAACAAACAACCTCACGAAGACTGGAGTCTGATGGGCTCTTCCCTATATCCCTGGCCTTCAATCATCAAACAGCCAAACAAGAAAAAGGTGCCCTACACAAAATGCAACCGACTATGGGAGTTGCCTATTGTTGCAGCTGCTCCCAGGATCTCTTTTTACACTTCATTTTTTATACACACATTTAATTAACCAATTAATTAATTAACTCAACAAACCGAGCACCTACACTATGCCAGGCAGTGTACTAAGTCCTAAAGAAAAAGTATACAAGACAGGGCTTCTGCCTCCTCCCTAGAGACCACAGCCTAGCAGGACCATGAAACCAAGGCGGAGGCGGGGCAAAGGGGACCGCTAGCTTTCTGTTAGTTCATCTCGCATGTTCTTATGATGGTCAGTATAATTTCAAAGTAGAATAAGCAGCCCAGGTCTCAGGGCTAACCAACATCAACAGAATGCCTTGCTCTTCAAACCGTGACCGTTTTAGAGGAGTCCTGAGACGAATATAGGAAAATGCTACTAAATGCCATCTTTCTCCAGTGTAATAACAGAATTTTCTCCCTATTGGTGACAAAGTGGCAGAAACTGCTATAGGACCAAAGTAGAATCAGATGGCATTAATAAAACTGCCACCAACTTCATCCAAATATTCTCCAAAACTTAGTAAGTCTCTGTGAGATGAATACACAGAAATCAGGGGCAGCCCGTGCTAGTCACACAGCCGGGTCTTTGGGTTCAGTCTGGCAGGGTCAAAAACAGTAGGAAACCTGTGAGAAACTTGCCAATTCTTTAACATGGACTATTAGAATTATTTACTTATCAGAATGGCATACAGGTCTCTATCACTTTGCTCCATCCACCTATATGTATGGGTCACACTCTCCCAAACATGGAAGGAAACTGCCAAGCACACAAAGGAAGCTTATTTGCAAAAATCACATCCACCAACTCTTCCTTGCTTAGAATATTCCCGAAGAAGTTTTAACAAATGTGTTAGTGTCATAATTTAATACAAAGACTGGATCCAAGAGAACATTCACACCACACTGGGTCAAACTATGAGAGAGAAAAACAAGGGCACTCTTGTGGCGCATGCGCCTAGTCAGAATAATCTTTATTCCTTCCTTACATAGCTCATGTCTTTGTGTTTTTATTATTCAACAAAGTGCAAATTTGATGTTAAAATTTAAAAAGAAGAAAGAACAAGATTTGGCACAACTTGGTAGATCCATGTACTATTCTCGGTATGCCGCGAAGGTGGACGATCATGAAAGAGTTTGTTAAAATTACTTGAAACCCTTTTCAGACATTCCACCTGGCAAGCACGGGCTGCTGCAGTCTGAGCCGGGATCGGCCAAGTGCCATCAGAATGCAAGACTTCAGGGATTTTGAAAGAAGCAAGTGATGATTCAGAGGCCACATCAGGAGGGCCTGTTTTCTGCATCAACAGATCTGTGTCGAATGTGAATAATAATAAAACCACTCAGTTCACCCTCAAGGGCCGATTTGATTTTCGCCCGTTATCCCGTGCATAAGCCAGGGCTAGAAAAGTAGAGGAGACCTGGCCGGGCTTGCTGTCTTGAAGGCTTGGTCCTTTTGAAGTCCCCCGCCTGTTTTCCTAGCTCCTTGGAGGCTAGGATGGACTTACATTTAAATTACACCTTATGTCCCAGATTCGGCCACTGCTAAGCAGCCTGAGCGTTTATTTCCCAATTAACTTTTTCGCAGGCGTGACGGGATAAGGGCGCGGCAGGGAAACTGATGCATTCAAATGACTCCCCTTGAGAAGGGTGGGAAAGAACCTGTATCACTTGAAACCGTGTGTGGCCCCGATGTCTGTGGAGGGATGTTAGGAGTGTCACAGAGAATGTGCAGTGCTGTTTGCACACACGGTCCTGGTGCCTTCCTTCCCGGATGAAAACCTGGCTGTGTGCTGTGTCGTTCTCCCTGACGCGGCTTTTGCAGTGACTCCTACTTGCCACCCCTTTCCCCTACTACTTCCGGCACATACCAAGAGCAAAAGAAATATGTTGAAGTTTTTTCCTGGAGTGAAAAAAAAAAACTATTTAATGTTTATTCATGTCCCCTTGAATCTAGACCTCAGAATGCTATGGTAAATGTCTGTTATTTTTAAAACGATGTGTTTTTAATAGGACTTGAATTTTGGACATGTGTTGGACCATCTAAAAATTTTCTGGTGCCTCCTGTGGTTCACACAGCACACCCCAAGAAGCCCCTCCTTACAGTTATTAAATAGTTTAGTTTGCGAAACACTTCAAGATACTTTATTTCATTTGGTCCTTAAAAGAACTCTAGGATATGATCTATTATTATGAATATTTACATTTTATAGACATGAAAACTGAGGGAATTGATCTAAGATTACAAGAGCCAGGACTCAAACCAGGGCTCCACTCTACCAAATTTCCACTGACCAGCTTTTAAATATACCCAAATTGATGCGTTCACTACAGGTAGAAAAATAAAATATATAAAGGTAGGCAATCACGATGAAATCCGTTCTGTTTGGCAAAGGAGCTGTGTTATCCATGTCTACAAGCGGTGAGCTTGATTGTGATTTTTCTGAACATGAATATCCATCAGATACACGTTGTAAAATGTAAAGCACATGGTTTTATTCTGTTCTACTATTTCACATTTGGCACAAAGCAGAGATTCAGCCTACAGTACCAGACTTAAAAGAACATTCAAACTACCACAGTCAAAAATATCTTGCTCATAAAGTTCTTAAAGAACAAAGTAAAATCTAAGCTTAGAAATATCTTCACCTAAGTAATAAGGCAAATCACTTAAACATACTCCCTATATTTCCCCATCCATGATGTGGCTAATGTGGTTTTTAAGCTCCTTTCCTTCCTCCTACTCAACTGAGAAATGTCACCTAAGAGTATAAATTAATCAAAGGAAATCCTTCTGAAGGCAGTGAGCTCTGCAGTATTTGCAGATTCAGCTACTAGGTGTAACTCAAGTGGGCCGATAGCAACAATTGCATTGTGAAGCAAAGCAAATAGAATTTTTTAAGAGTGAGGGAAAAAATGAATAGATTGCTTAGGAATTTGGAACCACCTCTATTTACAACTGAATTTCTATTTTCATTAATAGAAATTTTTTACAGTAGCCACGTAAACTAGGTCAGTGTTGAAATTTTCCTTTTGATTCAAAGAGGAGTCAAAATGTCTTACTCGGCACACAGGACATTCCGGACTCCGAGAGCTGTGCCTAGCAAACTTTCCGAGCTTTTCAACCTGTCGGACGATGAGAGAACTACGTTTATTATAAATCCATGAAGGGACATCATCTGCTGAATTGTCAAGTGGGGAACAGAGAGAAAATTGTTTCCTCTGCGGTTTAGGAACACCTTCCCCTAAGCTTGCTCCACAAAAACACTGATGTTCTCCAAGATGTCCTCTGCATCTACCCAGGACTGTCTCTATGGACCCTCGGAGTGCTGGAGCTCGTGACCACCTAGCCTGCTGATCTGGGAAACACGGTAAGAGAGTTTCAAAATCTGATATCCTGTACCTGCTTTCCATAGGCGGGAGGAACGAGGTCCCCGAAAAACCCTTTGGGTAAAAATTTAGGATGTTCTGGGAGAAACAGTGCAAGAGAACCAAAGGCAGGCGTGAAACTACAGAAGTCTCACCTACATTAAAAAATAGACATTTAGGCCGGGTGCGGTGGCTCACGCCTGTAATTCTAGCACTCTGGGAGGCCAAGGCGGGTGGATCGCTCAAGGTCAGGAGTTCGAAACCAGCCTGAGCAAGAGCGAGACCCAGTCTCTATTAAAAATAGAAAGAAATTAATTGGCCAACTAAAGACATATAGAAAAAATTAGCTGGGCATGGTGGCGCATGTCTGTAGTCCCAGCTACTCGGGAGGCTGAGGCAGGAGGATCGCTTGAGCCCAGGAGTTTGAGGTTGCTGTGAGCTAGGCTGACGCCACGGCACTCACTCTAGCCTGGGCAACAGAGTGAGACTCTGTCACCAAAAAAAAAAAAAAAAAACAAAAAAACTAGACATTTAAACATTAAGGATAGCACCCTATAAAGAAAATGTCAATGGCATTTTATTCATCTTGAATTAGCAATAACGGATATTAAACTCTTAACTCCTTTTTTATCATCCCTCCATAGACAGAAACCTTTCAGGGTCTTCCTCTCCAGCGCTTCTAGTGGATAAGTATAGAACTCACAGTGCTTGGATATAGATTTTATGTGTAATGCGACATGTTTCCCTGATGCCTGGCCCTCTAACCACATGTTTGACTGACCTTCTGGTCCCCAAGTGCAGACGGAAATATAGGACACCTTGGTCACTTGAGTGGAAAATCTTTTACATAACGTATTCTGTACCGTGGAGTTGGTATTTCTCATGTCCACTCCACTACTACCCACGGGTGTCCAGCCTTCTGTTGACCACCTTCCTCTAGGACAAAGCCCCTCCCAAAAGACACAGAAGGGCAGCTCTAGGGATGTTAGGCTCCTGTCCTAGGCATTTTTATTTTTTATAATTTTTTTTTATAGAGACGGGATCTTTCTGTATTGCCCAGGCTGGAGTGCAGTAGCTATTCACAAGCACGATTATAGCTCACAGCAGCCTCAAACTCCTGAGCTCATGCAATCCTCCTGCCTCAGCCTCCCGAGCAGCAGGGACTACCCCGGTGTGTGCCACTGAGTCCCATTTCTTTATTTTGACTCATCCATCTCTTTTTCTCTCTCCTAATAGGGTTGTTCTGTCACCCATTTTCCTTCTCTTCTCTTTCCTATAGTCAACTTCCTAAATACCCTTGATGGGAGAAAGTTGTAATTTGAATATACGGCAACCAAAACAAAAATATGCATAATAGAATTCAATGTAGGGAACTTATAGGAAATAAATGTATTTGGGAATGGGAATAAATGTACTTGGATTTGCAAAGTATCTTTCTGTAAAGGAAAAAGGGGTCATTGTTGTATTCTTCAGAGGGAGGGGGGCTCCACACTCAGCTCCAGGGACAAAAGCTAGAGGTGCAATGTAGAAATACAAGGGAGGGAGGACTGAGCAAAGTTTAAAGTCTAAAAAAGAGAGTTTTTCCTTGCCTTTATATTTAACTCATCAAAGGGCTTCTGAACTAAGAATTTTTAAAATCCAGCCTGACATTTAAATTAAGCAAAGCAAACTCTTCACATGAAATCTTATTTCCTTGAGGTTCTATTTCCATGATGTCCTCTGTTCTTGTTACATTTTCTCTAGACAGTCTAATTCCTAAGAATATTGGAGGGAGGAGGAAAATTGTCAGGATGTGAAAACGTATCATAAGACTTGGGGTGGTTCTCGGTAACCTCACTGTGTTTTCACCACGTGTAGCATCAAATAACAGTCGCATCAAATGACATGTTTACCATCAGCTTTGCGAATAATTGCCTTTTCTGAGGTCATTCCCCTTTTTACTATTTTTTTTCTTCTAATTTACTTGGACGTTTAAAGCAAAAATTAAAACTAACGTTACAATGTTTGATTTTTATTTGCAGATAAATCAGGAAGGAAGTATTTAAGAAAAATCTAAAAAGAATATAATATTTAGATTTAACAAATAAAAGCAGCCCCAAGAGTAGCCAGTTAATAGGCAAAAGGTACTAAAGAACCAAGAACCCAAACTAGCATGTCATTTTTTTAATCAAGTCATCTATTTTCATATTGACAGGATATGGCCATAGCTTGCAAAATAATTTAAAGTAATTTATTTAGAAAGAAACATGGAAAATTTCTAAAATGCCTAACTTTTTATAAAGAAAAAAGACATCAAGAAAAAAGAGTCTTGACAAATTAGGTAGACAGAAGAGCCACCTCTCCCTAAAGACAGGGGACTTCAGAAGCCACAGTACATTAAACACATTGTAGCCCACTGGAAACTCTTTCCCAGAGCAATCATGGAATGGTACACAGAAAAGTTGACTGATCAGAAAGGCAGCTGAAGTATTTAAATTTGGTAAAAACTTAAGCACATTGCAGATCTTTGCAAAAGAAAAGTAGTATAAAAAAGCATAGGTGCTGGGAATGAGGTTTAATTAACTCTTAGCACATACTAGCCTCTCTGGGGCTCAGCTTTTTCTTGGCAAAATGGAGATAGTACAATCTCCTTCCATGGGCAAACGTGAGATTATGGGAGACAATTCATAAAGCATGTGGCTGGCACGCACTCCCTCAAATTCCCTCCCCTTCCCCGAGAGGGGTGCGGAGTCAAGAAACAAACTTTCCTAAACTTGGACTCAGGAAATGGGTCTAGAGCTATACCAATCAGTGACCTTGGAGAAAGCATTCATCCACTCCCACTCTCACTTTTCTCACCCCAAAAAATGGCAGGTGTGGTCTGGATACCTGCAAAGCCTCCCCAAAAAAATTCTAAAATGAGATGGCATCTATGCTAACGAGTGGAATTAATCTCTGGTGTTCTTTTCTTGTGCCATCCTTATAAAACGTTCTTAATTGAGGTTTATTAACCTTGTGGGAAAAAAATTCAGAATCTTTCCTTTTCTCTGTTCTAAAAACATTAGAAGAACTGTCTGTCTCTTACAGGTGTTATGGAACTCACCAGTAAAACCACCTTGACATCTAAATTCATTTGTGGTATAAAACCAAAGATACTACACAAAATATTAGTTACAAGAATTCCTAGTCATTTCTATATTAGGAAGCCTCTAATTGTTACTGTCTCCTCCCCTGTACTCCTCCCAGTCATAACAGGTCCTTCTGCTTCATGGACAGATTTTGTTCTTAATTCCCACAGAATTGTTTCCTAACAATTTCCTAAACTTTTCTTTAAGAAGAAAATCCACATTCAAAAGTGGACATCTTTCTGATGCTGAATGAGCTGTGGAAAAAAAAGGCAGAGACATCTACTTATGTCATGGCCGGAGAACAGAATGTAAAAATACGAAGATGAGAAGAGTAAATTAATTTCTTGGGTACACAGACTACTTTATTTCTTTGGACATAAAATACTTGATTCACTAGCTTGTTAGAACCCAACTGGGTAAGCATTTCACCTTTAACTTTGGCTTTTACTCTGCTATCAAAAAATAGGATTGCCTAATTACTTCTCTATTTCCTGTGGTACCAGATGATTGGGGACAGCAGGAATGGAACATCGTTAATTTCTCCCATGCCCACACTTGGGGAGTATTTAACCTGTGGATGCTAAGAATATACGGCACATTCACCAATTCCCAGAATCCCCAAGGTTTAGACATGTTTCTGGATTAAAGAGTTATCTTGCTATTACTTTCCTCTGCCCTGCATATAAAACTTCCTTTAAAGCTGTGACAAGAATCCTGGGGTAGAGGGACCAGATTTTATCCAGCAATGACATTGCTTACTTGCTCGAAGTCCTTTAAATCTAGCTTAAAAACACAGTTAGTACTTCCTCATACATCTGAACATCACTTTATAGTTTGCAAAACATTCTTATATAGCAGAATTATTTGGTTCCTGGAATCATTCTTTATTCCTTCAGAGACGATAAGCTAAGGGCTGGCTCCCACTTCTGAATCCCTTATTCTGCTAAGCAGAATTAAGACATCTTTCTGCCTCTTCCACTTTCATTCATTCATTCATTTACAGGTAGGGTCTTGCTCTATTGCCCAGGCTAGAGCGCAGTGACACGATCATAGCTCACTGCAGACTCAAATTGCTGGGCTCAGGAGATCCTCCCAACTCAGCCTCCCCCGTAGGTGGAACTACAGGCTCTCCTCTTCACTTTTAACTGTGCTTTCTTGACTTTTAGGATGACAGGTGCATCATTGAACATCTGGCCCCCTACCAGGGATCTGTTCAGAAGCACAAGCTGCAGGATGCATCCTGCCACATTCAGCCCAGCTCCAGAATCAGCTCCTTCTGCACTCAGGGGCCAGTCCTGCCATAAGTCTTCAGAATGATGACCCAAGCCACGCTGTTACTGAAGAAAACTACACTAGGACATGTGGGGAGAAATCGCTTTTTTTGTTTCATGTTTTTGAATGAATAGTAAAAAATGGCTGGGCGCGGTGGCTCACGCCTGTAATCCCAGCACTCTGGGAGGCCGAGGTGGGAGGATCGCTTAAGGTCAGGAGTTCGAAACCAGCCTGAGCAAGAGCGAGACCCCGTCTCTACTATAAATAGAAAGAAATTAATTGGCCAACTAAAGATATATATAGAAAAATAAGATGGAATGAGGACATACACTATCAAATCTACATTAATGACCAACATTTGCAAAAGGTGTGGGGAAAGTATTACTTTAATTTCTCATTTGACAAAAACAGAACAGAACAAAACAAACAAACCAGAATCCCTGAGGCTCAGAGATATTAAATGATTTGCTTGAGGTCACACATAGCTGTAGGTGGGAACTCACACTCCCTCTCAGGGCTCTCTGCAGAGCATCATGACAACTCCATGACATGTACCCAGCGTGTTTGGGGGTCCAAGTCATGAAAAGTAATATCAGAGTGGCCGATATTTGCAGAAAAAAAATAAGTACTGCAAATAATAGTGAAGAACCTATAAAAAATTTTTTGCAGTTCTTTTGGAATAACAGATAGAAGTAAATATAACTAAGTCATGAAAAAGAGTACTATATTATTTACATGTTATACAAGGAAATTTTATCTGGAAATTACTTATTTGTTTAAATGATATTAGAATCTTAAAGAATTTCTTTAGAGAATATCAATAAGACATAAGATGGCTGACATTCGAACTTTCAATTCATTTTGTCTGCTGTGTCCCCAGCGTGTGACAAGTCCCAAGGGAGGAGTTACAAATAAAATATAAGATAGCTCTATCTTCAAGGATCTTAAATTGTTGAAAGGGAACCTAGATTTGCAAACATGAAACTAATTTAGAACCATCCAGAATAGTTTATAATCAGTGACATTTATATAATGAAGAGACAAAATTTTGGAGGCAGATAATAAGTGCTCTGGGTAGTCAGAAACGGAGCGATTGATGAGGTCTAGAGTCAATTAGCAGCCTTCATGAATAATGTGACTCTTAAGATGGGTCTTGAAGGATGAAAGGGAGCTGATTTTTCAAGAAGAAAAGGGAGGGACTAGTAAAGTAAACATGTTTTGGTTTGTTCATGTTCATGTTTGGTTTTCTGAAAAAATAAACAACAAACAAACAAAACAGATTTAGTCTAACATTTCATCTGTCCACTGCAGTGTTAATGAGATATTGGAAACAACCTAAATGTTAAATAATAGAACAGGGAAAGTATTAATATTTCATACTGTATCCATATGATTGAATATTGTTAACTCAGTAAAAATAATTAAAGAACAATGTAGTCTGGTGGAAAGCATGGCCTAGCTAGCTGTCCTACCACTCACTAGCTTTGTGCCATTAGGGAAGTCGCTTACTGGGTTTGAGCTTTGGTTTATTCAACTTTGAATGGAAGCGATAATAAACACCTTGCAAAGCTCTCGTGAGGATTAAAAGTAACGTATATAGAGTACCTAATACATAGTAGATCCTCCACAAATGTTATTATTGACATTTAATGATACATATACTTTGCTGGTACATAAACGGGTACTTTCTGAAGGGTTTTTTCTCAATTCTTACCAAGAGCCTTAAAATGAGTATTTCCTGTTTGACTCAGCTTTTGCACAACTAAAAATTTATTATAAGGAAATAATTAAAGATGTGTGCATTTATGGTATCTAAAAGGATATTCTTTGCAGCATTGAATAGATAGTGAAAAATAACCCAAAATCTCACAAATAGCTGATTGGTGAAATAAATTATGATTCTCTTACAGAAAGAAACCATAAAAGCATTAAAATGGTGATATGGAAATGTATTTTGGATATAGCAAATGAGAAAAACAGATTCTAAAATTGTACACAGTTTAGTCCCATTTTTGTAAATGTATGTTTATGCAGAGAAAATTTTCTAGAAAGATAATACACCAAAATGTTAACTACAATTGCCTCTGAGTGGTGAGCCTTTAGGTAATTTTTATATTCTTCGTTGTGCTTACCTGAATTTTTTGCTTTTTTAAAAAATTTCTTTTGAGAAACGGTTTTGCTCTGTTGACCTGGCTGGAGAGCAGTGGTACAATCACAGTTCACTACAGTCTCGAACTCCTGGGCTCAAGTGGTCCTCCTGCTTCAGCATCCCGAGCAGTTGAGACTACAGGTGCGTGCCACCATGCCCAGCTAGTTTTTCTAATTTTTTGTAGAGACAGGGTTTTGCTTTTTGTCCAGGCTGGTCTTGAACTCCGGGTTCAAGTGATCCTCCTGCCACAGCCTCCCGAAGTGCTGGGATTACAGGTGTCAGCCACTGCGCTCTGCTCAATTTTTTGCTTTCATGATAGTGAGCATAGATAATTAAATTTTTTAAAAATAGGAATGAATCACTATTAAAAATATTTAGTGACATAGGAAAATGCCTAAGGTTTAAAGAAAAAAGATTTAAAATTTAATATATCCCAATTTTGTTAAAGTTTTTAAACAAAACTTTAGTAGATATAATATGACTGATTTTTGCTTTGATGGCTCTTTCTCTCAAAATGTAGCGAAGCTCCTAAGAAATGGTGGGAGTAGGACAGGTAGTAAAATAGCAGAGAGGAGAGATTAGAGTTTTGTGTGCACAAGTAAAACTCATCACTTCCCTAGACCCTTTTGTTTTTCTTTCATTTTCATCGCTGCTTTAACAGTTGATTTTCTTGGCTATTTTCATAAACAAACAAAGTTTAACTGCTGCAAAAAGCCACTCTCTCCTGCCTGCCTCTTCTGCTTTTATCCTCACTAGGAACTCGGCAGATGCAGTACTTCCTAGGCACTGGGAGTATACATGGTGGTCAAGAGACATGGTTCTTGGAGCTCACTGTCCACTTGGAAGAGACAGTAAAGTCACCCAAATAAACACATAATTAAATCGTGCTTACTACGTTAGACAGAAAACAATGGGGGTAGGGACCAGAGAATCCATTCAGGCAGGGAAGTCAGTGAAGACCTCCACAAGGAAGTGCTATTTACAGTCAGCTTTGAAGTATGAGTAGGAGTTAGTGAGACCGTATGTGGAGGGGAAAGCACATGTAAAGATTTTCAGGCAAAAATTGCTTTGTGAGTTAAAGTAAAACTGGGCAAGAGCTGGCATGGCTGGCTCTTGTCGTATGACGTTAGGTTGGAAGATAGGCAGGGACCTTGAATCCTACATAAAGGATTGGGATTTTATTCCTTGGGCAATGAACAGTCACTGAGGGATTGTAAGCAGGGGGTTACATGAAGCAGCTTATAATTTAGAAAGATCTTTTTGGCTGCTCTGAGGAGAAAGAACTGGAGAGAGGCAAGAGAGAATCCGGAAGCTGAATTAAGAGAATTAATCAGGAGATGGTGATGCTGAGTAATGATGGTGACGATAACAGGGGACAGTTTGGAGATGGGTTTTGGTGGCAACATCGGTGGGCCTCAGGGATGGGACTCAGTGATGGCTTGGATTAGGGGAGTGACAAAGAGGAAATGGGGACTGTCAAGGATGACTTCCAGAAGACTGTGCCCGAGTGACTTGGTGGAGTAGGTTTCTTTTAGACAAGTGTGCACTGTTAGACGTGTTTACTTTGAGATTGTAAGATTCCTAAGTGGAGGAATTGAATAGAGGAGGGCTGTAATTCAAACGAGATACCCATCTGGGATGGAGATATACGTTTAGAAGTAGACGGCCTATAGATTGTGCCGACAGCCCTATGGATGGATGGGATTGGTTTGGAGAGAATATTAAGAGAGAGGAACAGAGAACCTAGGGCCGAGCCCTGACAAATTCCTACATTTAAACCTCGAGGAATGAGGGGAGGTGGCAAAGCACTTTGAGAAGGATTCATTCCAGAGGGGAAAGACCAGGGGGATGTGGTGTCAGAGAAGTCAAGGAGAGAGAGTTTCAAGAAGTAGGGAGGGATCGATTGTATGGAGTGCCTGAGAAAGGTCTAGTAAAGTGATTAGCGGAAAGTGACCATTGGCCCTGGCGATCTGGAGGCTCCGGGTGATCATGGATAAAGCAGATCAGTGCAGTGGTGGAGGTGGGAGCCAGACTGGAGCGAGTGGAAGGAAGAATAGGAAGTGACGGGTGATGAGAATGTGCACAACTCTTAGTACTCATGGCTCTGAAGGCTGAGGCCAGTGGCTAGAGGGGAATGGAAAGTTAGGGAGAAGGTTTTTGTTTTCCTTTGACAAAGGAGATTCTAGAGTTTGTTTGAATGCTGGTGGGAATGATTTAGTAAAGAGGGAGAGATTAATGATGTAGGAGAGATAACTGATGGAGGGAGGGCCCACGTGGTAGAATTGGTGTTTGAAAGAAAGGGAAAGAAGGAGATGCAAGTAGATGTTTGATATCTACTATGTGTTGAGTATGTACTAGGCACTGTGCTAAGTGATTTGCATAGTAGCTGATTTATTATTCACAGTAGCTCTATGAAATTGATATAACTATCCCTATTTTACGGATGGGAAACTGGGGTTAAGCAGAGATAGAGCTGTTAGGATAGGAGACTAGGAGATAGGGCTGAGGCCACATACAGGGGCTTGCAGATTGCATGCAGATGTTAAAGGAAGCAACCCTCAGGCAGAAGATAATGAGGGGACCCATAGGCAAGAACCAGCTTTGACCAGCTTGTCAGCTATCTCTCCACCTTACCTGAACTTTGGCTAATTATATTATCATTTACATTGTGGTTTTAAAATTTCTCTGCCTTTGAAATCTTCATGACAGTTCCAAGACAATAATATAAAGAATGAAAAAGGGAGGGAACCCAATTCTGGGAATTACTACCCAAATTCTTAGTAAAAGCCAAACCCTTGACCTTGAATATTCCTCCCCTCAATTAATAAAATTACAAAAGATCTAAAACTACTTCCTCCCAGTGTAGTTGCTCTCTTTTGGCTCTCTTTCCTGAGAATGTACTTTCTCTTTCAGTGAAAATCTGTTGCTTGCTTGGCTTACATGGTTTGTCCTGAAATTCTTTTCCCTGACTACGATCACCAAGAACTTGGAAAAACCTCCCCTTGGAGGCTGGTAACAGGGCCAAGGTCTTAATTCAGAACTGCTTGAATACAGAGCTCACACTCTTTTTTTTTTTTTTTTTTTTTTTTTTTGTCAGAGTGTCGGTCTTTTTCCCGGGCCAGTGGGGGGTGGCCACAGCCTAGCACACCGCAACC
>CAUYRT010064871.1:0-15650 GCA_963574885.1 Lepilemur ruficaudatus | reverse complement strand
TGTTGGTTGTCTATTTACTCTAGTGACAGTTTCTTTGGCTGTGCAGCAGCTTTTTAATTTGATCAGATCTCATTTGTTTATTTTTGTTGCTGCAGTAATTGCTCTGGGGGTCTTCTTCAAGAATTCTTTGCCTAGGCCGATATCTGAAAGGGTCTTCCAGACATCTTCTTCTAGGATTCTTAAGGTTAAATGCCTTAGGTTTAGGTCTGTTAACCATCTTGAGTGCATTTTTGTGAGAGGTGAGAGGTAGGGATCCAGTTTCATTTTTCTGCACGTAGCTATCCAGTTTTCCCAGCACCATTTATTGAAAAGGGATTCTTTTCCCCAATGTATATTTTTGTCCAGTTTATGAAAGATTAGGTTACCATATGCAGATGGATTCATCTCTGGATTCTCAGTCCTGTTCCAAAGATCAATGTCTCTGTTCTTGTGCCAATAAAAATCTGATTTGATTATTATTGCTTTATAGTACAACTTGAAGTCTGGAAGACTGATGCCTCCCAGTTTGTTCTTTTTGCCTGAGATTGCTTTTGCTATACAAGGTCTTTTCTGATTCCATACAAAGTGAAGAATTATTTTTTCTAGGTTTGTAAAGAATGAAGATGGTACTTCGATGAGGATTGCATTTATTCTGTAGATCACTTTAGGTAATATTGACATTTTAACAATATTGATTCTACCAATCCATGAACAAGGTAGATTTTTCCATCTTTTAAATCTTCTACAATTTGTTTTTTAGTGTTTCATAATTCTCCTTGTATACATCTTTCATATCTTTTGTTAAATTTATTCCAAGATATTTAATTTTGGAGGGGCTATCGTCAAATGTATTGCATTTTTGATTTGAGTTTCAGCTTGACTCTTTTTGGCATATATGAATGCCTCTGATTTGTTTATATTGATTTTATAAACTGAGACTTTACCAAATTCATTTATCAAATCATGGAGTCTCTTGGAAGAATCCATGGGGTTTTCTAGATATAATATCATATCATTGGCAAAGAGCGAGAGGTTGATCTCATCTGCACACACTTGGATGCCCTTAATACCCCCCTCTTGCCTGATTGCTGTAGCTAGGTCTTTGAGCACTATGTTGAGTAGAAGAGGAGAAAGTGTGCATCCTTGTTTAGTTCCAGTTCGAAGTAGGAATGGTTTCAGGTTTTCCCCATTTAGTATGATATTGGCCATAGGTTTGTCATAATTGGATTTGATCATTTTAAGGTATGAGCCGCCTATGCTTATTTTGTTAAGAGTTTTTATCATACAGGTGTGTTGGACTTTGCCAAATGCTTTTTCTGCATCTATTGAGAGAATCATATAGTCTTTGTTCTTGCTTTTATTTATGAGGTGAATTGCACTTATAGATTTATGTATGTTGAACCAGCCTGTTCTTTGGAAAGATAAACAAAATTCATAGACCTCCTGCTAGATTAACCAGGATTAGAAGGGAAAGGACCAAATGAACTCAACCAGAACTGAAAAGGACATACTGCAACTGTTACCACAGAAATACAAAATAATCATTTGTGAATACTATGAAAATGTCTATGCCCATAAACTGAAAAATATAGAGGAAATGGACAAATTCCTGGAAACACACAAGATTGATTCAATCAGGAAGATAAAACTCCTGAACAGACCTAATAACAAGCAATGAGATTGAAGCAACAATAAAAACTCTTCCAACAACAACAACAAAACAATGGTTATCTAGCACCCCTTGTATTATCCTTGATAGAGCTAGAGCCCAATCTACTCTACTCCAAGAACATATCACAAGAACGGAAACACAAGTACCACATGTACTCACCATCAAATTGGTATTAACTGTTCAACATTTAAGTGCACATATAATAGTAACATCCATCAGGTGTTGGGCAGATGGGAGGGGATAGGAGGGGATGAATATATACACTGCTAATTGGTGTGGTGTACACTGTCTCGGGGTTGGGCACACTTTAAGCTCCAACTCAGGTGGGGCAAAGGCAATATATATATAACCTAAACATTTGTACCCCTATAATATGCTGAAATAAAATAATTAAAAAATACTAATGGCATTATTCATAGAAATAGAAAAAGTAATCCTGAAATTCAAAGACAGCCACAAAAAACACCAAATGGCCAAACAATCTTGTGGAAAAAACAACAACAAAAACAAAAAGTAGAGGCATCACATTATCAGACTTCAAAATATACTACAAAGCTATAGAAACCAAAACAGCATGGTATTAGCATAGAAATAGACACACAGATCAACAGAACAGAATAGAGAACATAAAAATAAGACCACACATTTATAGCCAAATGAACTGCAACAAAGGCACCAAAAGCACATATTGAAAAAGGACAGTCAGTTCAATAAATGATGCTGAGGAAACTGGATATCCACATGCAGGAGAATGAAATTAGATCCCTATCTCTCACGATATACAAAAATCAACTCAAAATGGATTAAAGACTTAAACATAAGATCAGACACTGTAAAACTATTAGTCAAAAATAGGAGAAATGCTTCATATCATTGGTGTGGGCAAGAATTTTTTGGATAAGAACTCAAAAGCACAGGCAACAGAAGAAAAGTAGATACATAAGATTACATAAAACTAAAAATCTTCTGCACAGCAAAGGAAACAATCAACAGGGTAAAGAGACAACCTAAAGGATGGCAGAAAATATTTGGAAACTATGCATCTGACACCAGGTTAATATCCAGAATATATAAGGAATTCAAACAACTCAATAGCAAAAATAATAATAATTTGATCTATAAAATGGGCAAAAGATCTTGATAGACATTTCTCAAATAATGATATACAAATGGTCAATAGGCCTATGAAAAAAATGCTAACATTACAATCATCAGGGAATTTAAATCAAAACCACAATGATATATCATCAAACATCTGTCTGGCTATTATCAAAAAAAAAATATGGTGGTGTCAATGTGGAGAAATGGGAACCCTTATACATTATGGGTGGAAATATAATTAGTACAGCCATTATGGAAAACAATAAAACTAAACATAGAACTACCATATGATCCAGCAGTCCCACTATTGGGTGTTCATCCAAAGAAAATGAAATAAGTATTTTGAAGAGTTATCTACACTCCTATGTTTATTGTGGTACTATTCACAATAGTGGAGATACAGAATCAACCTAAGTGTCCATCAACATATGAATGTATAAATAAAATGTTGTATATACAACAATGTAATATTATTCAGCCATACAAAACAATGAAATCCTTTTATTTGTGGCAGCATGGATGAACCTGGGGACATTATGTTAAGTGAAATAAGCCAGGCACAGACAGACATATACTTTATGACCTCACTCATTTGTGAAATTTTAAAAAGCTGATCTCATAGAAGTACATTCCAGAGGCTGGAAAGTGTAGAGGAGAAAGGAGATGGAGACAGATTTGTCAAAAGGTACAAAATTAAAGGCAGATAAGAAAAGTAAGTTTTGGAGTTCTATTGCAAAGAGGGACCCTGTAGTTAAAATTGTGTTGTGTATTCCAAAATAGCTAGCAAAGAGGATTTTAAATGCTCATACCACAAAGAAATGATAAGTGTTTGAGGTGACAGATAAGCTAATTATCCTGATTGGATTACTATATAATGTATACATTAACAAAAACATCACACTGTACTCAAAAATATATATACAATTATTTTGTATCAATTAAAAATAAAACTTAAAGAAAGTTATATTTTGCAAAGGGATTTGTCTCTTAGGAAGATGTATGAGAGGTAGCTGTGAGGTGGAGCAAAATCCTGAGACTTTGCCACTCTTTAGGTGAGAAACCAACAGCTAGCCATTTAACCTCTCTGAACTTTCTTCTGCATTTAAAATATGAACTACTATCATTCCTATGCCCAAAATTTTGGGAGAATTAAATGAATGATAAAGGTGGTCTACCTGAAACAATTTATGAAATATAGTAGATCTCAATGCATGATATTACAATCTGAATAACTCATAGTAGTTTCAATGTTAAAGAGATGGGGAGACCAGCTAGGATGCTATTACAGTAATTCAACTGAGAAATGCTTAGGTATGAACTGGAGCAGTGGGAATAAAAAGGAGTTGACACCAGCAAGCAACGTTGATCTTGGAAATGAATAGCGGGAGAAGCAGGGGAACATAGGAAGGGGTCTAAGATGCCTGAAATCTCTCATGTGGATGGATGACAGTGATGCAAAAACTGAAACAGAGTAGGGGTATGTACCTGTTTAAGTGTGCTACGTGTGTCTGCACTTGGAGACAACATCTCAAATGGCTGTTCATGATATGATATTGTCAGAACTTATGTATATTCCTCTGTCAAGCTCTATAATTAGAATATGGCATTATTATTAATATATCCTTGGAAACTCCTATTGGTGATTCCTCTTTGGCAACGTATAGTCAAAAAGTTGTATAGGACAAATATACTTTATTTCTCTTGGTACTTTTTCCCATATAATTGTCTTTACTTGCCTCTTCTTGTCATCAGAAGGGTAAGGTCTTAAGTCTATATTTAAGTGTGGGTCAAGGTGGTCCCTTGGCCGCATTTCAGTGTGAGATGAGGCCTGCCTTTTATCTAGACAAAAGGAGTCTCTGAAGTTCATATATTATAGTTTTTCACAGGTCATTCATAGGAATTGTTGGCTATCTGTGGCTATTATTCATTGAGTACTTTCTGTATATATAGATATATGCATATACATATATACAATTTAACCATTTAATCTTTACAATATCCCTGCAATACAGGTGCTAGTATAATCCTGGCATAACTGATTATGAGTATATAGAATTCCAGGTGTGGAAGAGAAAAAACAAACAAGCATACAACAGTGATATGAAGGGTTAAGAGCAAGTTGCAATATGAGATGGATGCACAGGGAATGCCTCATTGAGAGGGTGACATTTCACTAACAGAAGTGATGGTGCAAGCCATGTGCTAGCTCAGGGAAGAGCTCTCTAGGGAGAAGAAAGATACCAAGTGTGAAGGTCTGAAGCAGGGGATGCCTGGCATGCTTGAGATACAGCAAGAAAATCATTGTGGCTGGGGTGGCATGTGAAAGAAGGGGAGAGGAGTAGAAAGTGAGACCAGATAGGTAAAGGAGGGACAAAGATTGTGTGTGACCTGGTAAATTTAAGGACTTTAGCTTTTTCTTTGAATGCAATGGGAGTGACTAGAAGATTTTGTAAAGACTGACATGATCTAATTTCCATTTTAACAGGTTCATTCTGGCTGCTATATTAAAAATACAATGGGATGAAGAGGGTAAGGAGAGAAACACAAAGACCAAGCTCCCAAAGGTGGTGAAAGCAATACCTATTTTTGTACCAGTTACCAAATTATTGCCTCAGCTCCAAAGTTAGTGTGATTTCTGTCTCCTGACTGGATCCCAAGCTGATATAACTCGGTTAGTTAAACTACATTCATTTGTTGAGGAAATACTAGTCCCTCTCCTCCTACCTTCTTTCAGTCTTATATTCTGGGGAAACTATGGGAATAATTGGTATTTAGCCTAAGATTCGACATCATGGGCCCCATTATTTCTCAATCACTTTCTATCTGGAGATATAACAGAGTTATAGCCATTGCTTAAAGTATTCTCCACTGAAAACAAAATTAATTCATGTTAATACATATTTTGATTAAGACATGATAGAGAAAATAATATGGTGATAATGAAAACTAGCTATAGAAAAATCAACTAAAATATTCATAAATGCTAATTCCAGCTAACACTACATAGATTTCTCTATTGCTCTTTTGAAAAACTTTTTCAAGCCTAAGATTGTTACTAGATACAAAAATGAACACCCATAATAATAACTAAAGGTAATCATGTACTTTACAAACACATAATTGAGAAAATAATGACAAAAGCAATAGAGAAAAACTGTTGGTTTTTCTTTTGGAGGAAAATTCAAATGATGCTTCATCCAGAAATACTTACAAAATCAACACTTAATGAGCTGCAAAATGCAGTGCTCCTCTTAATTTCCAGCAGGTATTATAAGCTCATAAAATCATATTATTTTAAGCAAGGAAAAATCTCATAGCTATTACAGAGAGGCAAACTCTGTGCCATTTTGCCATAAGTTTTTTCCCCTTCCTGACATTCTAAATGCCTATAATTTTAGTCACCAAGACCTTATATAAAGTATTACCAGCAGGAAGCTGAAGAGTCTTATTATCTTTGCTATTTATAGGGCACAGATTTACCTAATATCTGGGTCTCTGGCTTCCTTGATTTTAAAGCCAATATCACAAATGCAGAGACAACATCCTGTTTAACAGGAGCTGATAATTGACCTTTGATTGAGTGAAAAGCACAACCGAATTAACTTACATCAAAATTGCTATTTTGAAGTGAAGAAGAAATTGACATACAATAGAAAATAAACAAAAATTATAATGTAACTAAGAAATACATGGTTAGAATTGGTGATCAGAAATGTTTACAGATTTAATTTTTTTGTTAAAGATTCCACCAGCAATAGATGTGGCCGATTTGAAGTGTCTTTGGGGTTCTTACTGAAAACTTAATAAGGAGAGGAAACAGCCTATCAATCTTTGTGCCCTTGGTACCTAAGCCAAATTCCTGGCATGTAGGGGAGACTTCACAGATCTGAAATTAAATATGCTGTATCATTTGATAAATGTTATATAATAAATGTGTCAACCAGAATGAGATGAGGATTTAAAATATCTTTCTTTTCATTCATTTTATGATTAAGGCAGGAGAGTGCAATAGTGTTTCCTAGACCTTGGTCAGTCATTCCTAGGACACTTACAGGCTACTCACCATATAGCTTATATAACATTCATATTATTGTTTACTTAACACTATTCTCTAAATTACCCCACATTTTTTAACTTAAGTTTTGATTCATCTTAAGCCATATTATCCATGAAATCAGAGGTGTTCTGTGGTAATTATATTTTGTCACCCATGAAAATAAATGTATAAAAGGTCCTTCCAATCCATGAATAGGGGATATTTTTCCATTTATTTGTGTCTCCTTCCATTTCTTTTATCAGTGTTTTATAGTTTTCAGTATACAGGTCTTTCACCTCCTTGGTTAATTTTATACTGAACTATTTTTTGTTGCTATCATAAATGAGATTGTTTTCTTAATTTTCTTTTCAGATAGTTATCAGTGTATAATGTATGTTAATTTTGTATTCCGCAACTTTACTGAAGTTGTTTATCAGTTGGAACAATTTTTTGGTAGTCTTTAGGGTTTTCTATATATAAGATCTTATTGTCATCAAATAGAGATAATTTCACTTCTTCCCTTCCTGTTAGGATGCCTTTTATTTTTTTCTCTTGCCTAATTGCTCTGTCTAGGATTTCCAGTACTATGTTAAAAGGAAGTCATGAGAGTGGGCATTCTTGTCTCTAATCTTAATGTAAAAGCTTTCAACTTTTCACCGTGTTCACAGATTAGAAGAATTAATGTCAAATGTCTATTCTACCCAAAGCAATCTATAGATTCAGTATAATCCCTACCAAGATCACAATGGAATTTTTCACAGAAATAGAAAAACAATACTTAAACTCATATGGAACCACAAAGGAACCCAATTGCCCAAACAATCTCAAGCAAAAAAGAAAAAATGTTAGAGGCATCACACTTGCTGATTTTAAAATATATTATAAAGCAATTGTATCAAAACAGTATGGTACTTGCATAGGAACAGACACATCAACCAATGGAATGGGATAGAAAGCCCAGAAATAGACCCACACATTTGCAGTCAATTGAGTTGTGACAAAGGTGCCAGGACACCAATTTCCAAGATGGGGAAAGGGCAATCTTTTAAATAAATAGTAGTGGGAAAACTTGTTTTCTACATGTGGAAGAATAAATGTGGATTCTTATCTCAGACCACATACAAAAATTAACTCAAAATAGATTAAAGACTTAAACATAAGACTTGGGACTGCAAAACTCCCGATGAAAACATAAGAGAAAACCTCCAAAGTAATGGTGTAGGCAATAATGTTTAGGATATGACTCTGAAAGCATAGGCAGCACAAACAAAAATTGAGAAATGGAATTTCATCAAACTAAAAAACTTCTACACAGCCAAGGAAACAATTAACAAAGTGAAGAGACAATCCAGAGAATGGCAGAAAATATTTGCAAACCATACATCAGATAAGTGGTTAATATGCAAAATATATAAGGAATGCAAACAGCTAAATGGCAAGAAAACAAATACCTTGACTTCAAAATGGGCAAAGAACTTGAAGAGAAATTTCTCAAAAGAAAACATAAAAATGGGCATATAAATAGACAATAGATACATGAAAAATGCTCAGTATTGTTAATCATTACAAAATGCAAATTAAAACCTCAGTGAGATACAAGCAAACCTCAGTTAATTGTGCTTCCCTTTATTGCACTTCACAGATATTGCATTTTTTTTTTTTACAAATTGAAGGTTTGTGACAACTCTGCATTGAGTATGTCTATAGATGCCATTTCTCCAACAGCATACTTTCACTTCCTGTCTCTGTGTTACATTTTGGTAATTTTAACAATATTTCAAACTTTGTCATTATTATACCTGTTATGATGATCTGTGACCAGTGATCTTTGATGCTACTCTTGTAATTCTTTAGGGACACCATGAACCATGTTCATATGAGGAGAACTTAATCATTAAATGTCGTGTGTGTCCTGACTGTTCTACCAACTGGCTGATTCCTCTTCTCTCTCCATCTCCTCAGACTTCCCTATTCCCTGAGACACAAAACTATTGAAATTAGGCCAATTACATAACCATACAGTGAATTCTAAGTGTTCAAGTGAAAGGAAGTGTTGTATATCTCTCACTTTAAATCAAAAGCAAGAAATGATTTGTAACCCCATACAAATTTTGAATTTAAAAAAAAAAAAAACTTAGTGAGAGTGGTATGTTGAAAGCCGAGGCAGGTCAAAAGCTAGACCCCGTGTGCCAAACAGCCAAGTTGTGAATGCAAAGCAAAAGTTCTTGAATGAAATTAAAAGTTCTACTCCAATGAACACATGAATGATAAGAAAGTGAAACAGCCTTATTGTCAATATGGGGAAATTTTTAGTGGTCTAGATAAAAGATCACAACAGCCACAACATTCCCTTAAACCAAAGCCTAATCCAGAGCAAGACCCTAACTTTCTTCAATTCTATAATGGCTGAGAGAGGTGAGGAAGCTGCAGAGAAAAAGTTTGAAGCTCACAGGAGTGGGTTCATGAGTTCGAAGAAAAGATACCAGCTTCATAACATAATAGTGCAAGGTGAAGCAGCAAGTGCTGATGTAGAAGCTGCAGCAAGCTATGCAAATCTGGCTAAGATAATAGATGAAGGTGACTACATTATCCAGCAGATTTTCAATGCAGAAATAATAGCCTTCTATTAGAAGAAGATTCTGTCTAGGACTTTCATAGCTAAAAAGGAGAAGTCAATGCTTGGCTTCAAAGCTTCAAAAGATAGGCTGATCCTCTTGTTAGAAGTTAATGCGGCTGGTGACTTTAAGTTGAAGCCAATGCTCATTTGCCGTTATGAAAATCCTAGGGCCCTTAAGAATTACACGAAATCTGTCCTGTCTGAAGTCTATAAATGGAACAACAAAGCCAGGATGACAGCACATATGTTTACAGCATAGTTTACAATATTAAGTCCACTATTGATACCTATTGTTCAGGAAAAAAGATTCCTTTTAAAATATTATGGTTCATTGACAATGCACCTACTCATCCATGAGATCTGATGGAGATGTACAAGGAGATTAAGGATGTTTTTGTGTCTGCTAACACAGTATCCATTCTGCAGACCATGAATCATGGAGCAATTTCAATTTTCAAGTCTTATTTAAAAAATGCATTTCATAAAGCTATAGCTTCCATAGTAGTGATTCCTCTAATGGATCTGGGAAAAGTAAGTTGAAAACCATCTGGAAAAGATTCACTACTCTAGATGCCATTAAGAGCATTTGTGATTCTTCAGAAAAGGTCAAAGTATCAACATTAACAAGAGTTTGGAAGAAGTTGATTTCAACCCACATAGGTAACTTTAGTTGAAGACTTCAGTGGAGGAGGTAACTTCAAATGTGGTGGAAATGGCAAGAGAACTAGAATTAGAAATGGAGCCTAGGATGTGACTGAATTGTTGCAATCTCATGATAAAATTTCAGTGGATGAAGAATTGCTTCTTATGGATAAGCAAAGAAATTGGTTTCTAGGGATGGAATGTACTCCTGGTGAAGATATTGTGAACATTTTTGAAATGACAACAAAGGATTTAGAATATTACATAAACTCAGTTGATAAAGCAGCAACAAGGACTGAGAGGATTGACTCCAATTCTGAAACAAATTTTACTATGGGTAAAATGCTATCAAACAGCAATGCATGCTACAGAGAAATCTTTCAAGAAAGGAAGATACAATTGATCCAGGAAACTTCATTCTTGTCTTACTTTAAAAAATTGACACAGCCAACCCAAACTTCAGCAACCACCACCCTGATTAGTCAACAACCATCAACATGGAGGCAAGACCCTGCACCAACAGAAAGGTTCAGGTGATCACTAGCATTTTTTAGTAGTGACGTATTTTTAAGTTAAGGTATGTACATTGCTTTTAGCCATAATTCTATCATACACATAATAGACCCCAGTATTATGGAAACAATTTTATATGCACTGGGAAACCAAAAAAAAATTCATGTAACTGCCTTTATTGTGATATGCATTTTATTGCAGTTGTCTAGAACTGAACCAAAAATATCTCTGAGGTGTGCCTGTACCACCTCTTTCCTTTATATTTATAAATACCCAGCCTTAGGTATTTCTTTATAGCAACAAAGATGGACTAAGATAGTGACCATAGTCAATAACAAGGTATTGTATATCTCAAAATAACTAAGAGAGGCAATTTCAAATGTCTCACTACAAGAAAATTATGTAGGTATAACATTGTTAAATAGTTTGATTTAATTATTCTACATTGTATACAGATACAAAACATCTGTACTCCATAAGTGTATACAATTGTTATTTGTCAATTAAAATATTAATATTTTTTAAATAAATTAATTTAATTTAAATGGCTCCTACATGTATCAGCCAAAAAATGTCTCATGCTTCACCAATTTTATATTTGTTGCTTCGCTTTGGAAAATACTGGTATAATCCAAAGTGCACAGACTCTGGAAAAACACAGCACTTGTTACTAATGCTACTTTTGCTTGTTCCTAGCTGTATGACCTCAGGCATGTTACTTACCTCCCTAAGTTCCAACATATATCAATGTGTTCTATGTACAGAAAATATTTCTTTCCCTTTTGGGGCTACATGAGAGATGCTGGAAAAATAAATATGACATGAATTTTTTGTGTTCATAAGGTTCACATTCTAGCTAAGGAGTTCTATACATAAAAGCATTTATGTGTTATACATAACATTCTGTTACTTATGCACATTGCTTTGAATGTTTTTGCAGTTTAGAGCTTAAGAGATAGGAGTTTTTATAGTGTACTAATGTTTGGGCATAATGTGCTCTATTTTTCTGTAGATATGGTAGTATGAACTGGAACATTTTCAACTGAATTCATTTATAATTGTGGTTCACATTTTTATTTTTTCAGGATTCATCATTTGGACTATTTCCAAAAACATTTAAGACAGGTTAGAAGTTTAAAAAATGCAAATCTGGGCAATGAGAGAATAAAATGAACCAGAAACTAAAGTCAAAAGATAGAAAAAATTCTACCAGGCAGCTGACTCAAGCCAGTGACTGTAGTTTAACAATGAATTGGGTACCAACTTTTCTGGCAATGAAAGTCCAAAGAGGGAAACATGGTAGATCTTTTCTCTAGTCATTGTCTAAAGAAAATCACAAGCATTAGTCTACAGAAACAAGCTTTGTTTCTGCAGAAAAAAATGTCTGATGATATGATGTGTGTCTCTGTATACGGGACACTGAGGAGCACAGTAGGCAATATTTTCAACTGTGGTTCTACAAAAGACACAGAAGCACATTCACACATAATCCATTCTTGTCTAGACTTTTAAAATAGCCAGTGGGTATAACCTTCCAACATAGCTGAAGGAAAGCATCTTCCCAGAGCAGAAAACATAGTCTGAAGTATTAAAGCACTAAAACGAATTTTGTTAACACATTACAAAGATGGTCCTAACAAAATCCAGGTATGACAAATTTTTGTACCTTTTACACCATTTCACTCAAGTTACAGCTGTCTTACCTCAGCCTCAGATATTCTGCAGTTACCTCAAATGGGAGCCATACATTTGAGAGACCCAATGTGCTAGATTGTATTGTTGTAATATTTGCTGTTCTCAACCTTACTCAGAATGTTATTATTGGATCATCCCTGCAGGATGATTGTACTTCTCATCTTATTGAAAGCAGGCTCAGGCATATAACTTTGTTTGACCAATGAAATGTGAGTAAACGTGCCATTTACCACTACTGAGAAGAAACTTTCAGCGTCATCACGTAGCATGCGGTTCTTCTCTTTCACTTTTACCTCTTCCCTGAGACTGGCATGTCTCAGAAAAAGCCTGCTTCTTCAGCTTTGTTTTCAGAAGGAATAAGATATAGAGTAGAATTGCAGTTGACCTGTAAAAGGTTGTAAAAAATGAGTGAGAAATAAACTTTTACTGCTGGAAGCTAGTGAGATTTGGGGGCTATTTGTTACCATATGATAACTGAACAAAAGCTGACCTATTCACAAAACATGCTAGATAGAAACTTGCCTTTCTTTCATGAATTGACTCTCAGTTGAGCTTGTGTTCTGACAGCACATTCTGTGCAATGTTATGTGGAAAATACAACTTCCATCTTACAATTTTTATCTCAGCAGTAGCCGGCTGATTCCCTCACTTTTTAGAGCTAGTAAATTTAACAACTAGACCCTGACAAGTCTACCAATAATGGATTTTGAGCTGGCTGCAAACCCAAAGGGCTATGTAGATGGGAGAGAAGAAAAGACTACTAACGTTTATTATCTTCCACGTACTAGATGCTTTGCATATATTATTTCTTTTAACGTTCATAGGAATCCCAGTTTTAGTCCAATTTTACATATACAATTAAGAGGGGCTTTATCAGATGTGTAACATGCGAATATTTTCTCCCATTCTATAGATTGTCTGTTTGCTCTCATGATAGTTTCCTTGGCTGTGCAGAAGCTTTTTAATTTGATCAGGTCCCATTTATTTATTTTTGTTGTTGCTGTGATTGCCTCTGGGGCCTTCTTCATAAATTCTTTGCCTAGGCCAATGTCTATCAGAGGATGTAAACAAGTGGAAAACCATACCATGTTGAAATAAAAATAAAAATTAAAAAGCCAATATCCCTGACAAATATAGATATAATAATCCTCTATAAATACTAGCAACCTGATTTCAACAGCACATTAAAATTATCGTATACAATGATTAATTGGCGTTTATCCCTGGGTTACAAGGAGGTTCAACAAAACAAAACAATAATTGTAATACACCACATTAACTGAATGAAAGGTAAAAATCACATGGCTGTCACAGTAGATGCAGATAAAGCATTTGGCAGAGTTCAACATCAATTCATAATTAAAAACACTCAACAAATTTAGCATACAAGAAATGTATCTCAACATAATAAAAGGCAGACACGATGAGCTCACAGATGATGTCATATACTGAATAGTGGGAAGATTAAAGATTTTCCTCTAAGATCAGAAAGAAGACAAGGATGCCCTCTTACCACTTCTGTCCAACATATTAATAATACTAGAAGTCTTTGCCAGAGCAATTAGGCAAGAAAAAAATTAAAATGCATCTAAATTAGGAAGGAAGAAGTTAAAGTTGTATCTGTTTGCAGATGACATGATCATATGTACTGAAAACTCTACACACTCCTTCCAAAAATCTGTTAGAAATAATACATTCAGTAATGCGGAAGAATACAAAATCAACATACATAAACCAGTTGGATTTCTATAATCTATCCAAAAAAGAAATTAAGAATAGAAATTCAATTATAATACTATTAAAAGGAATAAAATACTTGGGGAAAAATTTAGCAAAGGAAGGGAAAGATCTATACACTGAAAACTATAAAACATTGATGAAAGGAATTGACAAAGACATAAATAAATGGAAATATATCCCATGTTCATAGATTGGAAAAATTAATATTGTTAACATGTCCACACAAATGAAAGTGATCTACAGATTCAGTGTAATCCTTATCAAAATTCCAATGACATTTTTTCACAGAAATATATAAAACAACCCTAAACCTCACATGGAACCAAAAAATACTCCAAACGGCCAAAACAATCTTCAGTGAGAAGGACAAACTTGGAGGAATCACTCTTCCTGATTTCAAACTATATTACAAAGCTATATTTATGAAAACAAAATAGTACTGGTATACAGACATATAGACTAATGGGATAGAATAGACAGGCAGCAAAGAAATCCACATATTTACAGCAACTGATCTTTGATAAGGGTGCCAAGAACACAAATTGAGGAAAGGCTAGTCTCTTCAATAAATGATACTGGGAAAACCAGATATTCACATGCAGAAGAATGAAATTTGATCTTTATCTCACAACATATGCAAAAATTAACTCAAAATGTGTGAAAGACTTACACATAAGATATGAAATTGTCCCAGCGAGGAGCTCAGTGAAGGCACGCAGCCCAAGCTCTGCTGCCGTGGAGACTGGAGAGGGGCAGCAAGAGTGCCAGCCTGGCGAGCTGCCCTGTAAACTCAGGCGGCTCAAGCTCTCCTGGCAAAGGGACTGGAAAGGGGGAGTGAGTGCCCTAGGAGTGGGCCTCCTTGTGGTCTGGGGTAGTCCCCCGTTTCTCCCAGACACCTGTGTCTCCCCCAAAAGATCAGACCCTGCTGTGGCAGGGCAGAACTGCCAAGGAGGCTGCATTTTCAGCTGGGTCCCAGGGCAACAGTACCACACAAACATCCCTGTGACTCGGACAGGTGTTTGTAACCAGAGCGACAGACTCTGCCCCTGGGCGGAGTTGTGAAAACAAAAGCCACTTTTTTTTTTTTAATTGGGGGAAAACTACAAAGCATTTACAGTACAATGTTTACAGTCACAATTTGTAGTGAGCTGATTTCCCAAAATATATTACCACTCAAGGTGACTTACCTTGTTACATTCAAAAACCTACTCTGTCAAAGTAGTCCATAGAGTACATACATAGTGCTCCAACTGTATCTACGTATAAGCAACATTCCATTTTAAGTGTACAATTAACTGATGTTCAGTGAATTTACTGAGGTGTACAGTTAATCACATGAATCAGTTTTTGAGGAATTCCTTTCCCCTATCGAGACCCCTAATTCCGTTCCCCAACTACTTTTCAAGCATATCGCACCCCTCCACAGTGACCCCCCACGTCGCTCAGACTTGGGTCTACCCTCCACCCCCAATTCCCCAGTGTTCGCTCCCATCCTTTGAGCACCATAGTGTTAATCAGTCAATACCAATTTGATGGTGAGTACAAGTGGAACCCATTCTTCGGGTCTTGTGTCACCTCACTTCGAAGAATGGGCTCAAGCTTAATCCAGGATAATACAAGAAGTGCTAACTCACTGTCATTTCTTAAAATCGAGT
>CAUYRT010064867.1:0-61782 GCA_963574885.1 Lepilemur ruficaudatus | reverse complement strand
TGCCTAATAATGCTATTGCTGGATCGAATGGTATTTTTATTTTTAGCTCTTTGAGGAATCTCCAAATACTTTTCCACAAGTATTAATGTTTAACTATAGGTTTTACCTGATGAAAAACACCAGCTTGTTTAGTTCTTGTTTAAATGATTTCTATGACTAATTAACTTTTTTTAACTTATTAAATATTATTATTAATGATTTCTCTGTCCAAATTATTTTTCCATTCTATTCATTTTAGAAAACATGATTACTAGAAAAAGGCACAGTATCCTCTCTCAACTGTCCCTTGCCATGAATCTCTAAGATCAAAACTGCTCAAATCCTAGTCTGTAAATTTTGTAATGTGGTTATTACAGGTTTATGATGTTTTAAAGGGCAACATCCCTCCTCTATTAGCTATTTTGTAAATTTCTGTGAGACAGAGAATAAAGAAACTTCCAAAGAGCCATGAAATTTTATTTTTCAAAGAGAAGCATGATTAAGACAAAATTGGAGGTATATCTAATTCACCTTGGAAGTCCAAGGAAATTCAGATAAGCATAAAAAAGTTTACAAAATTAGACTTGTAATACATGCCAATTACAGTTAAAGTAAGAGAAGATGAATCATTTGATTTTTTTTTTTTTTAAATGAAGACATTCCCAAATTGGGAGCCAGTTTTGCTGTTGGGATATACGAGAAGGGCAGGCAGGGTAAGGCAACTCAGAGCAACGAGCTTGAAATACTCATTAAAAAACTCTTCCTTTCCCCCCATAGATGGATATTCCTTTGAAATGTCCTGAAAATGTCCAGCTATAAAATACCAATTAGTGTAGTTGATTACATTTAATCCGTAGCAGCCCTGCGCGCAGGGTAGGCAGGTAAAGTATTGAAGAGACTGCGTTTACCGTGTAACCTTTTACCTTTCTTACACTTTCACAAATACAGCATTTTATTCCTAACGCACTGTGATCCGCAAGTCACAGGGCTTGGTGTGGCAGGCTACTAATTCACAGACTTTGGTTTGTTTGTTTTAAAATCTCTTAATTCTTTTTTGAGAAAGTTTTCAAACATTATAGAAGTACAAAGAATAGTATGAGAAATCTGATACACCCATCACCCAGCATCAGCAATGATCATAATTGGCCAATCTTATTTACATGGATGCTCACTCCGCTCCTCCTCCACTCGGACTATGATGAATCAAAGCCCAGGCACCACGATTATTTTATTTTGAAATGTCTCAGCGTATGTCTAAAAAATAAGGTATTTTCTTCAAAAATATAATTGTGTCATTATCACATCCAACACAAATTTTCTTTGTGTTTAATACTTTTCTGTTTCATTGATCAGAAAAATTTGAACACAGACCTGAATCAAATAATTATGTGTTTTCTTTCTTAAAGTGCCCATTATATTTCATCATAAATGAGCATGAAACATGTTATGTTCAAACCTACTCAAGTTCATGTCAGGTGTTTTGATTAATAAATACTTCCTTTTTCTTATTTAATACATCAGTATTTTTCTCATGTCAACATTTTTCCATCAGGCTTTGTCTGATACCTGAATGGGTCCTTTTCTATTATCACGTAAATGTCTTAATTGGAGCATGGCATTCTCTAGCTACAAATAATTAGAAAGGAATGCAAATACAACATGTTGTTCAGCATTCAAATTCCTCCTGGCATAACACCAGTAATTCCTTGACAAGGGGAGCTGGAGTGGTTTCTCTGAGCCCAGGGATGTTCCAGTGACACCATCAGAGGCATGTCAGTGTCATGCATCATAGTTATAGGGCCCTTTAGTGCTTTGAAAAATGATGGTAAGGTACAGGTCCACGTCTGTCTCTGATAAAAGTCAATGGCCAGTAGTTAAGGAGTAATCAATTAATATAACTGTACTTGTAGTATGTAGGCATATTCATGTTCTACAGGGAAGGGATCATCTCCGTGACATCCTTGCTTTATATAAAACCTGTAGAAGCTTTTAAGCATATCAGAAATAGACGGGTAAAGCTTGCAATGAATACAAAATAGTATATTTAGGAAAAAGAGAAGGTACAGAATTATATTAGAGCCTTTTATTCTCCCGTAAGCCAAGAAAGGGCTATTGTTCTTTTCCTACAGGCAGTAACTCAAGACATTATATTGTATTATGGAGCTATGCCATGCCAAGTTTGAAGATCACAGGAATTTTCAAGTTATACTGTATATTATGGTGACATGGATGCTTTTGAGGGGATGCTGGACTGTGCCTACAAATTCCTTAGCGCTCCATTGTCCAATGGGCAAAGATTGCTTTTTCCCACCTCATTTCATGTATACATTGCCAGTTGTCTCAGTGAGGAGAAGTGAGGTTAAGCTGCAGTAACAGAACCCTAGTATCTCAGAGGCTTATTTCTCACACAAAACCTTCTGAGGGTCAAAACATTTCTCTTGGGACTGCTTTCCTCCCTGTGTTGATAGGTTATTTTCCGATTTATTTCTCTGAATATCACTAATACTCTGCACTTGATGTTCACTATTTTGGTGAGGAGACCAAAACAAATTATACCATTTTTTCCCTTTCTGTTTTTATTCTTTTACCTTATAGCACCTCCCTATCAATATAGACTTCCATGAACATCTTGGCAGTGGAAGAGAGCATGGGGCATGGTGTACCAATTCCTAAATGCTTCTACGTGGAAGTAGCAGGTATCTCTTGCAAGCTCATTTCATTAGCCAAAGCAGACCACCCAGCCATTCCCAAAATCAAGGAGGCAAGGGAATGCAAAATTTCCATATACCCTCAATGAGAGTAGAATTGGAAGTCCTGATGTCATTAAAATCTATCTCAATAGTTTTATTCTGACTTATTTCTTTGAATATTGCTAAAACTCTACATTGTAGAGAAGAGTTTTGGTGAGGAAACAAAAAAAAGACATGGGTTTTTGTCTTTCTTTTTCTTTCCTTTTTTTCTTTACTTCTTAACTATAAACAGTTTTTTTCCCCTAAACATTATATATTACCAAAGATAGTTTGATGACTTTAAATGAATGTTTTTCAAGGTTCAATGTGCATGCAAATCACTGAGGACCTTGTTAAAGTGCTCAGTCTGGTTCAGTAGGTATGAGACAGGGCCCAGAGTCTGCATTTTTAAAGAGCTCCCAGGTGATGCTGACCCTGCTGGCCTGCACAGCACACTTTGAATAGCAAGCCTTTGGTCTATCATTCTGTTTAGAGAGTGACAGCCATCATGATTTTAGTTTGATTCAACCAAAAATTAGGCTATTCTTTTTCTCCTTCCCTACATCTGAATTAAGGGCAGTCTCTCAGGGTGGTAGTTGTCAAATATGTAGGAAAACTGTCAATGCATCTCAAAGCATGCTTCTGAAAGATAATTGGTTTTGTGTTCATTCATATTAAAACAGGACTGCTAGAAAGAAAGGAAACCTAATTGAATACTCAAAGCATCCCACTAAAAGCCAGCTTCTAATTATGGTGGGGTTCACAGAGCAGGGACACCGAAGGAAAGAGGAGATACTGAAAACATCTTTATACTTTTTGCTCTTAAGAGCCCTTCCTGAGATCAAATGCAATTTGTGCTAAGGAGGCAGCGACTGACAAGGTTTACCCCCAGCAAACATCTCAGAGACAGGCAGTCAGAGCATTTGTCATCATGTTTTAATTTTGTCTAATTATTAATAGAACACATTTTTTTCTCTGATCCTTTACTAATTAAGATTCTTGCATGTTTTAAGCATTTCACTTAGCACTCAGGATTCTAGATGAGTTGCCATTTGGCTGCAGGATGCAGATTGGCTTCAGGGGGTCATATTGGAATCAGTGCAGATGTGCACTTGGGTAAAAATAAGGCTGGACTGGGTAAGAACACTCACAGGCACTTCTCATTTTACCCAGAGGCTGTGTTTTTTCCTTTGCTCATTTGTAATGCTAGCCCATGATGGTGGAATGGGTGTATGGCTGTAAATTAACAGCCATATCTCATACTTCGTATTCTGCAGGTGTAATTCAAAGAACTGTCACAAGGAATAGCAAAGCTATATATCCTTTATAGCGACTGTCATAAAAAAAAACTCAATTACTTTAAATTACCACAAAATGACTTTAAAATCAACCCTAGACCTGCTGCCCTTGATTTTCTTGCAATTAGTTCAAAGGGCAGGAGATAGAGCAGTAAGTTTTGGGGTATATTATATAGTAGTTATATTTTTCATGATCAAGGAACTCTCAGTTTACAGCTTCTTTCCTTTGAACTAATTTATTGAATGAGACGATAATTCTAAGTTCATTTCCTTATTATGCTGACACTTAATTTCTGGGACTTGAGCATATTTCACTTCCCTTTTATCATTAAAATATTTAAAACTTTAATTTAAAATCATAGCAAATGCTTGGTTTCTGTGTAATAAACTGAAACTCCGTGGTGTTAGCCCCAGGGATCCAGCAACGCCGGAATCCTGCCTTGGGAAAGCTACCTCTTTTCAGGAGGCCCTGACACAGACAGATGCCCAATGTGCAATGACAAAGGCAGGGATAAAGTCCCTCTTGAGCCTTCCTGTTCAATTTCCCGATGAAGAATTCTTTCTTAAACCAGGCTGTAACGGGGGGCTTAGGCTAGAGGCTTGAGGACATTTCTTCTAATTCCATCAAGGCTAAATCCTAATTTTGCCATCTACAAATTGGCATTCAAGGAGCAACCAAAGAGATCGCAGCATTCAACAACATGTAGGTAAACCGAATGAGTGATGTGTCAAGAACTGCCCCTTGGGAAAGGCTCTGGCATACTTCGTCCCTACACGGAGGGGCGTGGGTGGTTTCCATGAACTTAGGCACCTTGTTAAGATGAGTTGCTTCCTGTGTAATGCTCCTTATTGATAGAAATGGTGCATTGTAGGGACTTGCACACAGATCCTGGGGAAAATGGGGAAATAGCCTTAAATCCTAGAGTTCTCTAAGTTTAGGAATCTAGGGGACCGAGAAAAGGGTTTAGGACCCTAGGAAAATTTAATGGATGAAATGGTTTTGAACCTGAATCATAGGTCTGGGATATGTTATATGGATGTCTCTTGCGGTCTGCGGAGTGAATGCTGAGGTACTAAGTACGCCCTAAGCGTTTAGGAGGAGTTTGAGGGCATTTGGTTGGAATAGCTGAAGGGAAAGAACAAAGATGTAGGCAGCTAAAGCAACCCATGGAATGTGGGATGGGTGAAGCCGGGAATACTGGCAGCTGCACAGCTATCAATTCAGGGCTCTCATTCAAAATCCCTCTTGATCTCTTTTTATCGTTTGCTAATTGCAAATAAAGACATATCAGTGCAGATGCAGAAAATCTATCCATGGACCCATCAATTCTTCCTTTGATCAATCCATTCATTCATCCATTTAATCTATTCAGAGAAAAAAGGTGGGAAGCGATTGTATCTGTTTCTCTTCCTCTGACTAGAATCTCTGATCTAGTACCTTTTTCCACTCTTCCTACAAAGAACAGTTTCATATTAGCAATTACTTTAGTCATTACAAATGTATTTTTAAAATACATTTTAACAGGAGGCAGGATGGATGGTATAATGAAAAGGAAACTCAACTCCAAACTTAATTTTTTGCCTATATTTGGGGTATTGGGGAATATTATCCATGGATGCAATTTTTAAGCATTATTCTCACTTGTAGACTGTTTGTGTCCCCCTTCCCAAAATTCATATACTGAAGGCCTAACCCCCAATGTGACAATATTTGGAAATAGGGCTTTTATGGAAGTAATTAAGGTTGAATGAGGTCATAAGGGTGGGGCCTTGATCTGGTAGGATTAGTGTACTTAAGAGACCTCAGAGAGCTCTCTTTTTCTCCAAGTGCGCACAAAAATAGGTCATGTGAGCACACAGGGAATAGTGGCCACCTACAAGCCGAGAGGGGAGGCCCCAGAATGACACGTACCTTGCTAGCACATTGATCTTGGATTTACCAGCCTCCAGAGCTGTGAGAAATAAATTTGTGTTGTTTAAACTGCTCAGTCTAGGATAACTTGTTATGGCAGACTGAGCTGACTAATACATCACTCTTATTCTCCACTCACATGAAATGCATTTGAGAATGGTCTATAAGTTTAAAGATCTTTTTTTCTTAATGGAACAACTTTCAAGAACTTCAAATGATATTTCTCCTTATATTAGATTAGAAATATCTAATCTGATGCAAGTTTTTCCCAGAACAACTTTCTTTTCATCGTTTTCTAGATGCATTTTTGGTCATTCTGTCCATCACCATATTTTGATATCTCAAATCTGCTAAACACTCCTGCTGAGATTATTACTAACACTGACATTACTCAAAGTTGAGTTTCTCATAAAAACTTTTCATTTGATTATTTCTTCTCTCTGATGTATAGTCAACCTCTTCTTGGCAGGTGAATGCTTCTCTTTGGCCTATATTCTGTTCATTTGACACCTTCCCTCATTCCTTCAGCTACTATACTATTTTTCTTTTCCTCTTGCCTATGTACAATGTCTCCATTTCCTCACTTAACACTCATTCAGTTGCCAATTTAGTCTGGCTTATAGTTCCATCCTCCACTAAAACAGCTCTTTTTAAACTCATTAGTGATTTTTCATATTGCTAAACCAAAGAGTAGTTTTTTGGTCTTTCATATATGACTTTTGAATTGTTTTTAGCACTGTTAGTCACTGTCTTCTTCTTGAGCCAGTCTCAGCTTGCTCTCCATGATATAAACCTTTCCTGTTTGCACCCACACTTCTCTGTGTGTGCTGCTTCTCTGCAGACTCCTTGTTTATCACTTTCTTTCTGAATGGTAAAGCTTCTCTAAGCTTGTTCCAGGATATGCTCATCTTTTCACACTCTAGGCCTCTTCCTAAGCAATATTATTTATACTTCAGGTTTTTCTTTGATGGGAGACTTTTTATTACTGCTTCTATTTCATTACTTGTTGGTTTATTCAGGTTCTGGATTTCTTCAGGTTTTCGTTCAATCTTTGTAGGTTGTGTATGTCTAGGAATTTATCCATTTATTTTAGGTTTTTCAATTTATTGACATAACTCATAGCAGTCTCTAATGATCCTTTGGATTTCTGCAGTATTGATTGTAATGTCTCCTTTTTCATCTCTGATTTTATTTATTTGGGTCTTCTCTCTTTATTTCTTAGTCTGGGTAAAGGTGTGTCAATTTTGTTTCTTTTCAAGAAAACAACTTTTTGTTGATCTTTTGTATTTTGGGGAGGGTTAATTTCATTTATTTCTTCTCTGATCTTTATTATTTCATTTCTTCTATTTTTGGGTTTGTTTTTATTTTTCTAGTTTGAGATCCATTGTTAGCTTGTTTATTTGAAAATTTTCTACTTTTTTGATGTGGGCATTTATTGTTATAAACTTTCCTTTTGTTACTGCCTTTACTGTGTCCCATGGTTTTGGTATGTTGTATTTTCATTTTCATTTGTTTTGAGAAATATTTAAATTTCCTTCTTAATATCTTCTTTGATCCACTGGTGATGCAGAAGCATACTGTTTAATTTCCATGTGTTTGAATAATTCCCAATGTGTCTCTTATTATTGATTTCTAGTTTTATTTCATTGTATTCAGAGAAAATGCTCGGTATTATTTCAATTTTTTTGAATTTAAGACTTGTTTTGTGGCCTAGCAGGAGGTCTATCCTTGAGAATGACCATAAGCTGAAGACAAGAATGTGTGTTCTGTATCTCTTGGATGAAATGTTCTGTAAATATCTATTAGGTCCATTTCATCTATAGTGCAGGTTAAGTCCAATGTTTCTTTGTTGATTTTCTGTCTGGATGATCTGTCAAATGCTGAAAGTAGAGTGTTGAGGTCGCTAATGATTATTATATTGGAGTCTCCCTTTCTCTTTAAGTCTGATAATATTTGCTTATATATCTAGTCGCTCTAGTGTTGGGTGCAAATATATTTAAAATTGTTATAGCATCTTGCTGAATTGACCCTTTTATCATTATGTAATGACCTTTTCAAATCTCTTTTCACAGGTTTTTGTCTTGAAATTTATTTTATCTGATAGAAGTATGGCTAATTCTGTTCTCTTTTGGTTTCCATTTGCATGGAATATCTTTTTCTATCCCTTTATTTTCAGTCTGTTTATGTATGTCTTTATAGGTGAAGTACATTTCTTGCAAACAACATACAGATATCTCTTGTGTTTTTATCCATTCAGCTACTCCATCTTTTGATTGTTCAGGTTAGTCTGTTCACATTCAATGTTGTTACTAATAGGTAAGGGCTTACTACTGCGATGTTAATTTGATTTCTGATTGTTTTGTGGTCTTCTCTCCCTTCCTTCCTTCCTTCCTTCTTGTCTTCCATTGTTAAAAGTGACTTTCTCTAATAGTATGTTTTAATTTCTTTTTATTTTTGTGTATCTGTTGTAAGTTTTTTGATTTGAGCTTTGCAAAACACACAACCAATTATTTTAAACATATGACAACTCTGCTTACAAACAAATAAGCAAGCAAATACTCTTTATTGCCCCTGCTTTTTAACTTTTTGTTGTTTTCATCCATATTTTTATATACTATTTGTCTTTCAAAAGTTATTGTAGTTATTTTGATAAGTTTGTCTTTTAAGCTTCCTGCTCAAAATATAAGTGGTTTAAGCACCACAATTACAGCAATAGAGTATTTGTGTTACCAGTGAGTTGTATACCTTCAGATGAGTTCTTATTGTGCATTAATGTCCTTTTCTTTCAGATTAAAGAACTCCTTTTAGCATTTCTTGTCAGATAGGTCTGGTGTTGATGGAATCCCTCAGTTTTTGTTGATCTGGGAAAGTCTATTTCTCCTTCACATCTGAAGGATATTTTTGCAGGATATAATATTCCAGGGTTAAAATTTTTTTCCTTCAGCACTTTGAATATATCATACCACTCTCTCTTGGCTTGTAAGCTTTCCACTGAGAAGTCTGCTGCCAGATGTATCAGAGCTCTTTTTTTTTGAGACAAAGTCTCACTCTGTTGCCCTGGCTAGAGTGCTGTGGTGTCAGCCTAGCTCACAGCAACCTCAAACTCCTGGGCTCAAGCGATCCTTCGGCCTCAGCCTCCCGAGGAGCTGGGACTACAGACATGCACCACCGTGCCCAGCTAATTATTTTCTATATATTTTTAGTTGGCCAGTTAATTTCTTTCTTTTTTTAGTAGAGATGGGTTCTCACTCTTGCTCAGGTTGCTTTCGAACTCCTGACCTTGAGCTATCCACCCACCTCGGCCTCCCAGAGTGCTAGGATTACAGGCATGAGCCACCGCGCCCGGCCCAGAGCTCCTTTATATATTATATTTTTCCTTTTTCTTGCTTCCTTTAGGACCTTTTCTTTATCAGTGACTTGTATTATAGAAGCCCAATTATTAAATGCCTTGAGGTAATCATATTTGGGTTAAATCTGCTTGGTGTTCTGTGACCATCTCGTACCTGAATCGATATCTTTCTCTAGGTTTGGAAAATTCTCTTTATTATTTCTTTGAATAAACTTTCTACCTCAATACCATTCTCTGTCTGCTCCTTAAGACTGACAACTCTTACATATGCCTTTTCAAGGCTATTTTCTAGATCTTGTAAGCATGTTTCATTCTTTTTATTCTTTTTTCTCTTCTGACCGTGTATTTTCTAACAGCCTGTCTTCAAACTTGCTAATTCTTTCTTTTGCTTGGTCAGTTCTGATATTAAGAGACTCTGATGCATTTCTCAGTTTGTCAGTTGAATTCTTCAGCTCCAGAATTTCCATTTTTTTTTTTTTAATTTCAATTTCTTTATAAAAATTCTCTGATAGGCTTCTGAATTTCTTCTCTGTGTTGTCTTGAAGTTCATTGAGCTTCTTCACGACAGCTATTTTGAACTCTTTGACATGTCATGTATCTCCATCACTCCAGGATTGGTCAGTGGTACCTTATTTAGTCAATTGGTGAGGTCATGTTTTCCTGAATGTTCTTGATGCTTGTGAATGTTCATTGATATCTGAGCATTGAAGAATTAGGTATTTATTTTATTCTTCATAGTCTGGGCTTATTTGAATCCAACCTTCTTGAGAAGGCTTTCCAGATATTCAAAGGGAATAGAGTGTTGTGATCTAAATCTTTGGTCACTGCAGCCATATCAGCACTGGGGCTGCCCCAAACCCAGTAATGCTCTGACTTTTGTAGATTCGTGGTGGTACTGCCTTGGTGGAGTTGGGTAAAATATGAAAGAATTACCTGGATTACCAGACAAAGTCTCTCACTCTCTTCCCTCACTTTCTTTGCTGAGCTTCTGCAGTTGTGGGCCAAATGATGTGAGCACACCTTCATGGCCGTCAGTGCCAGGTCACACTTGAAGGCAGCCCAGTTTTACCCAAAGCCCATGGTGACTGTTGCCTGGCTACTTCTGATGTTTATTCAAAGCCAAGAGCTCCTTAGTCAGAAGGTGGTAATTCCTGCCAAGACTAGGTCTTTCCCTTCAGGGCAGCATGTTTCCTTCTGGCCCAGGGTTGGTCCAGAGATGCTGTCCAGAAACTAAGGCCCAGACTCAGGAACTTTAGGAGTCTGCTTGGTACTGTATTTTACTATGGTTCAACTGGTACCCAAATTGTAAAACAAAGTCCTTTGAACTTTTTTTTTTTTTTTCCTTTTCTCAAGTGGAAGAAGACTCCCTGAGCTGTACTGCCTATACTTGGGAGAGCGGGTGACACAGGCACTGGCTTAGCTACCACTGGTGTCTCACTGGGTCAGGTGTACTTCAAGTCCACTGGCTCTGAGACAGCACAGCCACAGGAATTCCCCAGGGACTGCAGCCTTTGTGGCCCAACTGTCTTATGAATTTAGGCCAGGCCCCAAGCTGCTTTTTGTCAGCTGGTGGTGGGGCTAGCTAGAACCTGGGTTTCCAAGTAGAGGATCTCTCTCTGGCAGAATTCTGCCCTGTGTTGTGTTCCCTTGTGCCAGGGCAGCCCTGGGTTTCAAGGCAAAGTTTCACAACACTTTATTCTCTCTGCCCTGGGCACATATATTCTCTCTCCACTCATCTGTTGATGCAGCACTGCCAGGGGATGGGGGTGGGGTGGTGTAGGCAATGCAAGACTATGTTTTCTGTCCTTTTTAGTACCTCTTTCCTTGATATAATGTTAAAACAAGGTAGTATGATTGCTCACTTGATTTTTGGTTTTTCTGAAGGTGTTTGCCTGCATGGATAGTTATTGAATTTGGTGTTCATGCAGAGGGTCGAATGCTGCAGGTTTCTATTTGGCCATCTTGCTCCACCCCTTCCTATGCTAAGGTTTAATCACTTCCTATAAAGAAGTTATTCACAAATTTTTATTTTTGGATGAGACTTCTCTTCCTGGTGATAGGTTATCTACTCCCTCTACTTTCTTAGATGACTTAAAGACATTTCAAGATTAATAAGATTAAATTTCAACTTATGAACTCTTAGCCCAATCCTGGCCTCCTCCTTGGGTATTCTGTTTCTGCATGGCATCACCATTCATCTAAGTTATGCCATCTAGAATCTCAGCAATCATTCTTGACACCTCATTTCCCTCGTGCTTGTATTTACTCATTCGACATTTATTCCACAAATATTTATTAAGTGCTATTATGTACCAGATACTGTTCTTACTGCCAGAAATGTATCATGAAATAAGTTCATATCCAATTCATCACCTGGTCCTGACAATTTTACAACCAACTCCCTTCATTTCATCCATTCTACTCCAAGCTATCATCATTTCTCACTTATTCTGCTGCAATAACCTTCTATCTAGTCAATCCGCACAGTTGCTGGAACAAACTTTCCAAAGGCTGATAATGCCACCTCAGCCCACCTCTCCCCATGCTCTTGCTTAAAATCCGTCAATACTCTTAGAATAAAGAAAAGGTCATTAGTATAACTTAATGGGCCATGACCATGCTTCTCCCTGCTATCTCTCCAGCCTCATCGATCATGCTTCCACATGCTCCTTCTACTCCAGCTACTTTCCATCCCTTTGCCACAAGTTCTTTGAATATGATTCTTTCCCTTTTCTCATAGTTAATGTCACTCAGCACGACTCTGACTTGTACAGAGACACTCTCTCTGCTTCTCCAGACTAAATCTAATTCTATTACTATTGCTCCATGAAGCAGGGCCAGTCTTTATTTTCTCCCCACAGAATCTAATCTTCGCTGCTTAGTGCAGTGCCTAGCACATATTAAGAGCTAATTCATATTTATAAATGAGCAAATAATAGTATTTTCACCTATTTTTTATGAAAATGAATTGCCCACACCTTTTGCTCATTTGCTCACCATACTGGAGTCCTTTGGTTTGCATGGGCCTTTGCTGACCTTTTCTCGGGCTTTATCTAGAATATTTGTCTCTATCCTGATATGACCTTTTAACCAGGTCCGTGAAGTCACTGTCATCTCTGATTATTTAAGATGCAGCAGAGAACTATCTACCCTAAACCAATGACAATCATTGGGGAATATGTAAATTAACATCAATTACTTGCATTTATCAAAATTTTCATTTAAACTCATACTTGAGCTGTACACAGTTGCATAAATGATTTTAAAAACTGAGATTCATAGGCAAAACCTTGTAATTATGCAGGGGTGAAAAGATGACTGACAGGAGGATGGAACTATTTTTATTGCTCAAGGTAATTTACAAAAGTGCCCGAACAGTTCAGTATGGTCTTGTGACTCTGCCAAAGTCAGATGCTAAAACTTGGCATGTTTAAATTCACATTTTGTCTTTTTCCTTATCCTTCCTGTTTTCAGCAGTGCCAGTGGAATAAAGAGGAGAAAAAAGTGGGTCAAGCAAGAATGGAACCTAGATAAGCCACCAAAGTAAAAGGGTATCCAAAGATTAAGAAAAGTTAAAAAGAAAAAATAACACACTCAATTGCTGCTGACTATTACTCACAGTGGCGCACCTTGGGCACACGATCTTGGGAAGACCTCTTGACTTCCTGATAACTTGGGATCAATAATGTGTGTCCACAGAGAGGTCGGAAGGATCAAACGAGGTCATACATGTGGATACTCCGTGAAGTGCTCTACTATACAGTTAGCTTACATGATGATTATTTATTTTTATTGCTAATAACCGGGTCCTGCAGACTTCTTGGGATTCCTTATCTCAAGAATTCTTGAAATAGCCAACTCCTAGTGTGTTCTGTGTACCAAATACTACTCTAATCACCTTAAAAAATATTCATTCAGTTAATCTGTATGAATACTTTATTATAAAATGAAAACTACTATATCCTCACTTACAAGTTAAGAAACTAAGGCAAAGGAAGGTTAAATATCTTGCCAGAGTTTAAAGTCACATGACTAGGAAGCAGTGTATTCTATTTGGAAAATAATGGCCTCATTCTATTAATAGAAAAGTTCCACCTCTTGGTTTAACCTCCACCTCTTTAACTTCCCTGTCACTCAGAGGTCGTTACTCCATGTCTAGGACTTGGCTGCTTTGAGAGAAAATTCTTTTCTCCATTTCTGTTTGGGCGTCTCACTGGCTCTGCTGAGTATTTCACTTCACGTCAGTGTTGTGATACAGGCTCTTACTTCAAGATAGGATTTACTGTTTTACTTTAATTTCCTTTCAGGATACCATGCCAGAGTGCTTTTGAAATTTTGGTATTCTCTGCATCGATGATTTGTCCTTTGAAATAGAGAAATAACATTTGTCATCATGACATTTGGAGATCTAGACTGTGCCATTTGTCCCTTCTTAGCCTTGTTTTAGGCAGTAAATCAGGCAAGGTGTTGGGGGTGTCTTGCTTGCAGAAGAGATGGTGTCCATGGTAAGAGTTTCTTAATGTTTGCATGTTGTCAATACAAGATTTGGGATCTTTTGTTTCAGAACATTTTTGCCCCATGCAGAAATATTGTTCTTTTTCTTTTTATAGTTTTTTATAACCTCCTTCCTTTTTATAAATAGCAAGGAGTCTAGGTTGGCATTTTTCTTTTTTTGGTATTAAAGGTATATGTTGAAGCCTTACCTCTTCTGACATAATGTTAAGAGTATCTGCATTTATTAATCTCCATTATTTCCCCAAGGTGACTGTGGGAGTACAAGTCTTAGAACTAATGATTTGATCTGACTTTTAGGAGAATGAGATTGAGTTACCTTTTGATTAATCTTTGCTATGTAGACCATAGAGTCATTTGTTTTATATACGTGCGTGACTGTGTCCATTTCAGATTCAGTAAACCATTTAAAAAATATCACCACTTAAATTTGAGGAAATTTTGAATCTCAAAGCAAAATTCCAAGGTGTGAATAAGAATAGCAAGCTATTTTTTTTGAAAGTTGTTTTGACTGCTGTAAGAGGTGTTTTTTTTTAGTTATATACGAAAAAAATGTTTAGAAATGTAAAGTGTTTAACTTTGTCTAATTTTGTTCTCTTATGTGCTTTGGATATTCTTGGATTATGTAATTTTGATGTAATTGGTAACTATAATGGAAGACAATTCTTTCATGTTTTATCTATTAAATCAGGGGCAATGAGAGGTAAACAATGTGTTGCTGTTTTAGACTTCCTGAAGCCCTAAACTAGGGTTGCCAGATAAATACAAGACAGCCAGTTAAATGTGAATTTCAGATAAACCATGATTAATTTTTAAATATAAGTATGTACCAAATATTAAGTGGAATATATTTATGCTAAAAAAATTGTTACCATGTAACAGGACACCCTGTATTTTTATTTTCTAAATTTGGCAACCTTATCCTAGGGTCTGGTTGGTACCCACTGACCCTCATTGGACACTGATTTTCCTCTCAGACCCTCTAGTCATAGCTAAGAAGTTTATCATTTCTCAAAGTCAAATCAGCCCAAAAATGGGATTCAAAGCCATTATGAAAGTAATCAGATAGATAGATAAACACATGAAAGAGGGCCATGCAAGGATTGTGATTAACCATTTTCTGTTCACTTATGGCTCATAGGGGAAAACAATAAAATCAACCCCCACGCCAGTCTGTACTGGAGACAGGCTGGTAGGAAGCCTGTTAAATTTTATCGCAGCAGCCTGGCTGCCCCTCAGCCAGTCTCTCCTGCAGCTCTCAGACTGGGTAAGTCTTTCAGGTTCACAGCAATGCTGCGTGGGATGCAAAGGCAGCTCAGACGCACCGTATTACTACTGGCAAATTCTACATTCAGCTTATGTTCTGCACTTCCTTTGCCTTGTTCCCCTGCTTCCTTCCCGTCCTGCCTTTTGTCCCTCCTTGTTTTATAAAAGTACATTGTGCCTCAGTCACCAGACCCTGTTGAGGGGCCCCCACTCATTTGCAATCCATTTCCCAAACTCCCCTCCAATACTGAACACAGTATTTTGGTCCCTGTAGATATTAAAAACTCATCACACAGACCAAAATATAATCCAATCACAGTGATGGCAACAAACAAACAAAAAACCCCAGCCCCCAACTGCTAAGATTCCATTCTGCAGGTTAGATTAAAAAGTTATTTGAGAAAATCCTGTTTGATGAACATTGTTCACTGGGCTTATAATGGTATTTGCTCTGAAGGGATTGACCTCTATCATGGGAATGGGTCTTTTCTGTGAGACTTAAATTACCAAGTGAACTCCATGCTAAATTATGTAAACAATGGTACTATTAAAATGGTACTATTAAACTTCCCCTCTTAATCACAAATTACATGTAATGAGGGCAAAAGTGTCTTCATCTGGAAAAGTAAATAGGGTGAAGCTTGTTTGATTTACTCTCACTATTTCTTTTTGTGTTTATAGCATACTTTTCTTACGAATTTTTCAGGCTTTGTCTTTCAATTGTGCTAGTTGTTGACGTAACACTTTCTTATTGAAAAAGTAAGCTGAAATTAGTCCTCATATAAAAACGTAATTTTATTGGGTGGTTCTCATTTCCCTCACATCTTTTTGTATTTCATGAAGTATCCAGCTTTCTGTGGCTAAAACAACATGGTGTATATTTGAGCTTTGATTCAGAGACGTGCTCATTCAAACACCAGTATTCTTAATGACATCCGGAGAGATGGTTACCAGGCTGGCTTTTGTCTCCTGCTATATACACTTATCATCTGCAGGAATATCATTGCTCTAGATATTCAAATCACCTATAACTCTCTGTTGAAAATGGAAAGGTTGGTGATGGAAGAAGAAACTTCTTAGAAAACTAGGTCTCTTTTTTAGCCCCAGAAATGACTAACCACCTATTGAAAAAACTTGAACTAAGGAAAATATATTCAGAACACTGACAGTTCAGTCAGGATTGTTATTCTAACAGAAAAATATTTGAACTCTAGGCAAGGGTTTTGACCTCTTTGCTCTTTCCCCTAAACAGGCTGTCTGGCTGTCAGGCACTCAGATAACTTTTTCCATCCTATGACAGCTTATACAGTGAAAGTGACAGTCTGTCTACAGTGGAACAACAGGTGGCTGCTTGATGTCGTGTAGCAGAGGGGGACACCACTGTTTTCCTAAGGCTTTCATATGTGACTGGTTAAGTTAATAGTGAGAGTAAGGCACACCCCGTCACTACCAAGGGAACAGACAGTTCAAGACAGCACACTTTTTTTTTCAAAATCAGCTGAGGTAATGACAAGCAGAGCATTGTTTGATTTTAGTTATTCTCAGATTCCTCCTCTCAAGGTTACCTTGTGCTGGACACCTGAGTGAGTAACGTTGCCGTCTCACTCCTCATACATCAAAGTTCTCAGAGGTCTGTCTAATCAAAGAAGGGCAGCTGATAGGAAGATCAGCTATCATGGCCAGTATTCTACTGATTTCATTTTTGGATGGAAGTCCACCACTGTTCAAATGGTTTTAAGATCTTTTTCTTCCTAAACATAATATATGAACTTTATTGCCTGGAATTATTATCCTTATCAACATATTTGAGAGATTATTTTGTGCAAAACACAGTATTGGTTCTGTAGTGAATTTCACCATTTCCATTTGCATCATCCTCAGCAAGCCCAGACGAAAGATAACCGGCTGCGCTGACTTAGGCTTCTGAGCAGAGACAGCGGAGTAAAGGGCAGAGCATTCGCACCTGGACACTGGGCTCGTCTTGTCGTACATGTCACATTTAGTGCTGAGGAAATTACTTAACTGTGGCTCTGAATTTCCTCGTCATTAACAAACAAGAGTGGTCAACTAAATGCTCCTTAAAGGCTACTCCAACTCTCTTATTTAGTGATGTCAGGTGACCTTTTAGTCAAAGGGCATCTCATGATCATGAGAGTTAGCTGAACTGCACTTCAGGCCCTTGCGTTGTGTTATTCTTTATATTTGATTTTTTTCCTGCCTTGTTCTTTAGGGAATGTGCTATGTCATGCTACATTCTCTTTCAAAAGACATACTCATAAAGGCCACTTATCAGTTTTAGTCTGTAGACACTATCTTCCAAGCATGATATTTGTGGCTCTCTCAAGCTCCAAAGTGTAACATTTCTCAGAATGGTCCACTCGTAAATAGGCAGGGTTCAAAATATATCGATTTTTTTTTTTACCAGACCTTTATGTGGTTTCAGGCTGCTTTCAAATGTTTGCACATTGAATTTATTTTTGTTTCCCCAAATGGCCTTACTCATGTTGTTGCTACTTTGAATGGACAATAACGAATAGATCAGAATGCATCATTTTTGGAAGAAAGGAGGGGGCAGAAAGAAGGATTAGGATGTGTGTAAGTATGTTTGTGTGCACTTGGAGAGGTTCAGGGAGTAATATCATTTGCAAAATGTTTTCCTAAAGGAGCAGTTTAGAATTTGTTTTGGTGTAAATTGAGCCAGAAATTTGAAAATAAAAAAAGACTTCATAAATGCTTGCTCTCTGTATAACCACCTTGTTAAATAAATGCAGCATTTGGACCAATTCTGTTTTTCTAATTCCATTGTACACTTGGGAAAGCAGAAGGCGTTTTGCATTATGCAGAATCTGGCGTTTTCTTATTTGGAGAAGAGGGTTGCTTTACCCACTAGGTCAGAGTAAATGACTACAGATGCTAAGAATATGTTGACGGTGTCAGCAGTAAAATGTTTGCCACACAGATTGTGACAAGTTACGGGAGGGCAGGAAATAATTTATTTTGCTAACAGTCTATTTCCCATCTGCAATTTGTACCTGTTGAAGCTGAAAGTGCACTCCTTGTTTCCAGCCTGTCCTCACTTCCCCTCCTTGCTGTCTGCCTGCTTTATTTGACAGGTAGGCAACACTTGAAGCCTGAAGTTCAGATGAGTGTTATTAACAGCAACCTTTACAGTCCACTGGGGATTCATTTAATTTTTTTGGTGTGTGTTTTTACAATAGTTTCAAGATGCTGGAATGTAGATATAGTTGTTAAAAAAAAAAAAAAAAAAGCTTAAGCAGGTTGATTCATTTAGCTACCCAGCAGGATCTGTGTACTTTTTCTAAAGTTAAATTCCAAAGAAGAAAATCTAATACATATCCTTACCCACATACACAAGCACCACCACACAACACACAAATACATATAAACAGTGTGATAGTGATTTCCAGACCGGGCAAGAAGTGCTTTCTTATTTATAAGTAGATTGAGTTTTAATAGAATATTTTAAAGCACTTTTACTTTGGTTCATTTTCCCCTCAAGTGAGACATTAAATAGGTATTTGCATGTTCTTATGGAATCCTTATGTTTTAATAATTGAACCCTCCAGATTCTAGTAGAAATTAAGAGGTTGTTTACTTTATATATTGGGGGTTTAGGTGATTGTATTTGCAAAATTTTACTTGTTTGACTGTAGCTTGACACAGTTAGAAAACACTTTTGTCCTGTTTTTTTTCAAGCTGTGTGGGAACTCTATTTCAATGCTGAATAGGTAGGTAGAGATGTAAATTATATGTGTTGTAGATGTGCTAATAACAAGTTATTCTTTTCTTATGGCCTTTCCAAGAAATCATTCTGAAGGAGAGGCAGCAGGAAGTATGTCTTGCTGTTTTTGGAGCACACAGAGAGTGACTGATACCCAGAATAAGATGAAAATGTTTAATTTTTATACTTTCACCTCAGTTCCAAATGCAGATGAAAGTTGCATTTCTATTTATGGCTTGAAGGATAGCAGGGCCTGATGACAAATCATAAAGAAAGATGGAAGCACCAATGGCAAATTCCATGCTGAAAATGTCATTATTTATCACATATCAGTTGTAAGGAAAGAGAAAAATCTTGAATTTGCATAATACTCCAAACTCTAAGTAGCTGAAATTTCAATGTGTTATTAGGCCATTCAAAGGGCATATGCAAAGACCTGGGCTCTTCTTTTTTAAAGCTCAGGGTAGAAAAGTTGAGTGTTCTGAGCACTGTCTCTTATCAAAGATACATTGACCTGTTACATAGGTTTTTCTGTAACATCCAGTGCCATCCTATGAGTACTCAAGTTTTGCACAGAAAGGGGTCAAAAAGAGTGCTAAGGATATTGAATTAGTGCATTTGGTGGTGTGGAGGTTAGAGGGCAAGTAGCCTCAAGATTTCTCACGGTCACCTAACAGCATTAATGCTCTGTAAAATGAACTCAATTTAGAGCAGCTAGACTCCAGGCAAATAATGAAGTTAGGGGCCTTTATAATGAGCATTCCATTTCATACCTCAAGGCTATCATTTTTGCCTTTCTCCAACCTCCAGTTAATACTCGGCACCTTTGCCGGCCAACCACAAACACACAAAAACAAAATGAGACAGACCCCAACCTCTATTTCTGTTTGAGAATCTTACCAAGTTTGCTAGCTGATTATTATCTCCCTTCCCTAAAATTTCAGCCGATATTAGATGTGTGACCCATTACTTAGGATGACTGTATTGCACAAGATTTTATGTCATATAAAAAATAATAGGCAATAGAGAAGATATTCTAGGCTGAGAGTCTTTTCAAACACTATTATACACATAATTACCTTCTCTGTTTAAACAAAGTGACAATGGTTACACAATCAAGGATTGATGGAAACGAAAAAGATGTTGGATAAATAAAACATTGCTTCTCACTTCATAAAATGGAGGATTATGTTTCTCAAAGTCCTTTTTTGGGTAATGTTTTATTTAGAACTTTTAAAAAACATCTGAACAATGTGGGGAGACCTGAATGATTAGAAGTGAATTGAAATATTTTAATTGTCAATTCTTATGTCTCTGACATAAATTGAGAGGCAGTGGAGTGTAATGATAATATGAACACTGGAATCAGATGGCCTGGGCTTTTATTTCAGTTCTACCTTTTCTTCACTGGGTGATCTTGAGCAGGGCGCCCAGCCTCTCTGAACATTATTATCTTTTTGATTATAAGACAGAAATAGTTATCAAAGGATCCTAATCAGATGGTGCAAGTGCAAGTCTATATAAATATAAAAGGTGTGTTCAAATGTTAGATATTGTTAATAACAAGTAGTTTCCAACCTTTTTTTGGAAACATTGCTTGCAAATTAATTAAAATCCTATTAGCTGTAATAATGTATAGTGGAAAAAAGTGAACAGGGAGTGGCAAAACAGACTTCTAAAAGATTGGGACAATTACGTACATGGCTTGCATTTATTGATTTAATGTTAAACATTTTTAGCTTGAGTGAGTTTGTCAGATATATAATGTTACATTAATATATCTTAGCTAGCTGGATTGGTTTAATTTTCCATGTAATTTTCAAGACAGTACTAAACAGCCAATAGCTATCACATGGATGTTGGAGAATATCACTGTTACTTTACACTAAAGCATTATTTTGGCAATGGTTTAGAGAAAAGTATAGTAATAAACACTTCCTTAGATTTATATTATTCCATTGGAAGAGATCTAAAGAAAAATCAAAGAACTATCAACAACCTAATGAACACAGTGTTATTTCAATGATTTACATATATAACTTTCATTTTTAATACGGTGATGAAGGGAGGAGATTGGTAGGTTGTCACTCTACTGAAGAAGAGTTTTAAAATGAATAAAACCCTCTTAGTTAGAAACAGAAGAACCACTCATCATTTATAAGGCTGGTGCCTAGAATATCTTTGACCAGTGTGCATAGAACCTAGTGACTGAAATTCATTGCTGAAATATGTAAATTTTTAGTAAAACTTCTGGGCAGTGTATTAGCCCGCACATAAGAAGAAATACAAGTGAACTATTTCTGTGGCTGTCTATAAAAGGAGTTTTTAGGAAAGCCCATGAAAGGCTCTAATTTATTTTGAGACACCAAGTAAGGATTTGCTCTGGTGACCTCCAAGGTGCAAGTTGTGTTTACCTTTCTGCTGAGAAACTCCAAATTATGGGAAATGGCATGTGGCTGGATTACTGTAGAAGGAGGTGAAGGGAACATTCCTTAAGCTCACAAACAATCACAGAGTGCTAGAAATTCAAGTGCTTTTAACATCATTTGGTTTAACTTTCTTTTTTTGATAGATAAGGTAAACAGACCAAAGTCAATTGTCTGAGTTCCACAAATATTTATTGTCCCAAGGAAACAGGGTGAGGGTAATTAACATATGTTGAATATTTGCTCTTTTCCAGGAGATTATAGATTCTCTACCATAAATCTACATTTGGGTATTATTACATCTATTTTAAAGATGAGGAAATTGAGGTTAAGTAAAGATAAGAAACTTTCATATACTTTATAAAATTCACTTGCTAGTAATTTGCAGTATCTGAGCCCAGAGTGATCTCTCACCTTTCTCCTATGTCGCTCTCTTCTCAGAACTATAACTAATAATAACAAACGACTTCACCTTGCTTTTAGAACAGTGGTTTCTCTTTCTATTTTCTATTATGAGTTGCCACTTCCAAAAGGATTGAATTGTTTAGACAAGGTGGAATAAATAATCCAAGAAGGGAGACAGGAAGTAAAAAGATTCTATAAAGATGAAGGAAACTAAGTGCCAAGGATGAGGAAAGTGGGAAGTGGATAAATGTGGCAAAGCAGAGTGAGAGAAGGAAAGTAAATTCACTACTTCTGGAGCTATGTAAAGGTCTGAGAGCCTAGAAATGAAATTGTACCTTTATCAGAAGATGCAAAAAAATAGACTCCATGAAATCCTAATGAGGCAAGAAGTGGATAGGATACATATGACTACAACTCTTACAATTAGTGGTGGTTAAAATCTTTCAACTGAGGATTCCATAAAAAAGTAAATTGACATGTTTGTCCAGGAACTGAGCAGTTTTCTGGGGGCATAAATCTAAGCCATAAATGGGACCTGGTTAAACTCGTTAAACACACTAATCAATTAACTCCAGGTGGGACTGAAGGAACAAACAAAAACCTTCTTTCCAAACCATGTTCCAAAGGAAACTTCCACAAGAAGTGAGGAAAAGGCTATACTGAAATAAGCTCGGACACTACCACATGCTAAATCTTTGCTTTTGGAGCGTCTCAGGAAAGAACCCTGATAGACTTTGTTTAGCTCAAATTTTCCAGAGTTTTGATCATGAAACATTTTTTCAGTGACATGTATATTAATGTTTCAAACAAAGCTTTTCAAGGTGTGATTCTTGACTACCTGGTGGTACCAATTGGCCTATCAAGTGATTTAATATTTACAAAGAAAAAAGGAAAGAAATACTTTAATTTATATTTTACAGCTTTAGACAACCATTACATTTTCAGAAATTCCATTACTTTCGTACAATCTTACATGTGCAACAAGTACTAAATTGGACAATTTACCTTGGCTTACATTCAGTTTTCAAGGAAATAGCTTATTTGGCTAAAGTATGTGCATATCGTTTGCTTATCGTTTAAGCTTTCCAAGTTCACATTTTATAATTGTTTTGTGTTTTAGTCTCAATTCCTGAAAAATGGATCAATGCATTAAAATGTTTTATAGAAGTATAAAAGAAGTGATAGCAATTGTTCGGTAAATGCATCATCTCAAAATAATCATGTGAATGTAGAGCATATATCTGCATAGTCTCAGACAAATAATTATTTAAATGTAACAAGTTAACACAAGAAGCCAGAAAAGAAAACTTTAGGTAACAAATACAATAAAATATTCAGATGACTATGTGAAAATTTAATTTTATAGGACATGCAATCTCTTTATATCTAGAAATTCGTCAAATATAGACCAAAAGCCACATTTGTTATGATGCTATTTCCAGATCATTGGTAGATCATTCAAATCAACCCAATTTTTTCTTGAATAAGAATAAAGTTATGCTTTCCATAGAAAATTATTGAATCTTGTTATTAAATAAAAAAAATTAAAAAAATTACCATGGAATTTTTCTGAGACTTTTTAAAAAAAAGTGTGAGCCCTAATATTGTCAAAATATTATAAGCTATTATAATTAATGCTGAAAAGAAATAAAAGATTATTTATACATTATGATTTTAAGATCAAATAACACTGTTGAATGATGCCCAATATCAAAGATATATAATTTGGAGAGGCAATTATTATCATTTGCTTACTGAATGGTTCAGTTGGACAAAACCAGTTTCGCGCTGAACATGAATGCATGCTTGCTGAATACGCAGTGAGCATATGAGAGACAAGTGCTCAATGACTTTATGTTTTGGTCATCACTAAATGTTATGCCACCAAAGAGATTTTTAAAAAGTATTGTTGATGATTACATCTGAGCTGTGTCACAGAGTAGAAAAGGTGTTCTGAGATTGGTGTGGCAGAGTAGGAGCCACTGGTGCATGAGGAAATAGTATTACTGGATGCGTAAAAGAGATTGTCTTGAATACCAAGGAACAAACTGCTTTATTCACAGTTAACACTAGATGGGAAACAATTTATCTTCATGAAATTAAATGAAATAGTGAAAATTGTGACTACAATGAAATTACTGTCAGTGTTTGCACTTGTTTTCAGGGTGTTTTGAGGAGAAATAGATACAACTTACAACTGGTTTTTCACTGAGGTATTCTAGCTGTCAATTCTAGCTTCTCTTCAGCTTTTGAAATGAAGATGATATGAATTATTTCTTCTTGATACGTATAGTATGCCAATAATTTCAATGGCTTATTCAAATGATGAATCTTAGAAATATGTTTTAATCTTGAAATGGAAATATTATGACTTTATTTTTTTGATTAAGGTATACCAGAATTTAAAATAACATTAAATTATGGAGCAAATTGCTCAAACCATGAGTTTGATTCTTATCCAGTACTTGATGATTTTGTTCACTAATCAGAAAGAAACACTAATAATATATCATGGTCATATTCTACATTGATCTCTAAGTGTTGCCACAAAAACACTTTCCAGGGCCATGTATATGTGGCAAATGGAAAATAAATCCATCTGCTACTATCTTCCAAATTAAAATATTTTACAGCAATGTGGTTGCCAATGTATGTTTTCGGGAGCATTAAAATTCATCTTTGTCAAATTTCTTTATAATTTTTGGATCAGTGTTTAACTTTTTAGCCAGAACCATAAATTTGCTGCCATTCTGGTTGATGTTTAAGACTAAGAAAATAAATCAACACAGATGTGTACCTAACCTACAGTTGATTTTACCTATTTACCGCTAGCGTTATATAGAGATCTTGGTGAAACATTGGAAATAATATTATCCCCATCATTGAGAGAAAATTAATGAAAATACTAATTTTAATGTATGTTTTATTTTTGTAACTTAAAATCATGACAGTTTTTACCTGAAATGATTAATAGTGATATGGATTTATGTCAAATAACTAGGAAGTGTTTTGTAGATAAAATGTTTTAGAAACATTGATATAAAGAAATATTTTTTAAAATTCTAGATAAGAAACTCAAGGGTTTGGAAGTATGGAACAGAAAGACCATTAGCAAGGGAAATCCCATAGTTTTAATACCAAAATTGAAATAAGTAGGGAGGAAATCAGGTACTCAGATTAGTTTATGAAAGAGTCTGTTCAGGAGGAAAGAAGTGATAGAGAAAAACTTTGGAGAATGTGGATGAGTCAGTCAGAGCACATCCACTGGGTGGGATGGAAGGCATCCATGAAAAATAATAAGTATGAAGATGCTGTAGCAGTGTCTTCACAAAAGCACATGACGAGGAGAACAAAGCATGTGATGTGCGCTTCCACTGCGATCATAAGCAAAAAGATGTGTATAAAAATAGTGGAAGAAAAAAGTTGAGGATAATTGTGCTGAAATGGTGACATTATGGAGACTTTATTACCACCTCCTCTTCTCCTCTCAATTTTCTTTTATATTATATTACTTTAAAAACAATAAGTATATTAAAAATTTTATATCAATATATAACAATTAAACAGTAATAAAAAAAAACTTTGGAGAAAACAGCAGTGGGGTTTAGGAAATAAGAAAGAATGGAGGAACAACACTCAGATGATGATTCTTGATTCATTTAATAATAATATTTTCTGAAGACAGGTTAAGTAACTAGTTAAATAAAACTGAGTTAAGTGACTGAGGTAAGATTAGAGCCTGTGTCTGTTTGAATTATAACCAGTGTTCTGGATCCTTGGTGACTGCCACTGACAGAAATAATACAATGGAGACAAAGACCATTTTTTTTGAAGAAATGTTATGAGTTGGATTTTGCTTGTATAAAATGCAGGGCATGTGAAAAATCCTCTGGAGATGTCACTCATGCAGTTGGATATGAAGGTCTGATGCTCAGAGGAGACAAGGTGTTGTAGCAGAATGCACAGTAACCATTTTATTACTTTGGGATTTTATTATTATTACTATTATTCTTCAGGGAAGAAATTGGTAGGGAATTTTTGAATAGCTACACATGCCAAGACAAATTCACTTGTCACCCAACTGGCTTGTGGTCTGCAGACTTGAGTCAAATAGAATAATCTCAATTTTTTTTTCTATGGTTCAAAATAATTTCACCACATCAGTTTTTGTTTCATTCAATTATCATTTCATTGGTTTTTACACATATCTCAGGTGCTTTGAGTCACATCAAGTCTGTAGACTTTTTGATATATAAAATTAACCTTTTCTAATTTCACCTTTTTTTTGGCCTGGTCTACATCTTTGAGTTTTTTTTTTCCCTCGAATTTTAGCTCTCTCTGAGTATATGAATTGTTAAACAAAGAAACAGAAGAACAATGTAATGTTTTAAGTGACTTTTTTGAGTTGTTGAGAAACTGTACTTGATTACTTACATGTTTTTACATTTCCTTCTGTCTCTGACATTAATAGGAATATTAGGGAGTTGGTGGACAAAAATTCTGAATAGGCCATGATCAAGGTTATGCATTAAGAGAGTCACACCATTGTGTTATAGGAAATATACACATAGACATGTGTACATTTACACACATGAAATACCAATGTGTACTTTAAGAATTCTTATGTTTTAAAGAGCCTATAATTAGTGTTGAGCATAAATAATATAAGAATAGATAAGCTGAGACTAACTTTGCTAAAGAGTAGGAAGTGTGAATTGAGATAAGGAACGATTAACCGAGGTAAAAGGAAAACTGAGCATAGCAGGAAGAAAATGTTGAGAGAAATATTTGGTCTAACTTCCCTGAACTGGATTTCTGGAAGCACAAACTCTCTTTCAAAGAATAACCAGAAAAATCAGCAGAAATAGAGCACCATTTTTAGGGTGCCAAAGGGATAATACAAAGGACTGTAGCCATTACATGGCCAGAAAGGCCTGTGTTTTCTTTGAGAACCTTAGTTCTAGAACCTGACTGACCACTGAGTGTAGTGTTCTGGAGATTAGGAAAGGAGCTAGCTTCCTGTTAGGTAAAGCTGTATTCATTCCAATAAAGTTGTATAATTACCCTGTGGAGAACCCGAATATCTTTTAACACATTAATTCCCATGTACTTAATGTTATTTCAATACTACAGTATTGTAAGATGGTGTTTTTTTCCTTTTAATTAAGTTTTCTAGTTGTGTGTTGCTTTTGTATAGAAGTGCAACTGATTTTCTGAAATCCAGCCACCTTGTCAGTAGATTTGATAATTTTAAGTTTTTTCAAGCAATTGATTATATCATCTGCAAACAATTACAACTTTATTTCTTCATTTCTAATCTTTGTTTCCAATCTCTTTCTATTGTGCTCCCTAGGGCCTCCGACTCAGTATCGAATAGAAGTGGCACTAATGGGCATTCTTGTAACGTTTCTGATTCCTGACTTTACAGGGAATGTGTCCCGCATTTCCCCCTTTAAGGTGGTGTTTTATTTAGTTTTTTTTTTTTTAATGGTTACTCTTTGTCAGGCAAAATGAATAATTTACCAAGATTTTATTTTAGCATTTTTATTATTTTTCCAGCTTTATTTAGGTATAACTGACAAACAAAAATTATATATGTTCAAGGTGTACGACATGATGATTTGATACCTGTGTACATTATGTTAAATTAAGCTTAGCTTAATGCTGCCTCCTATCATATTTTAAGTTCAACCTAAAGGCTTCCTTGTTCATAATGAACTGTAACGTAACTGGGAATGTAAACAGGCTATAAGGTGCTCTTGTAACAAGCAGCCAAGTCTCATCCACTCACAGGCGGCCAACTGTTCAAATCATGTAAAAAGGCAAAAGTCAAGCTGTAACCAACCTAGTTGCTTCTATATCTCACTTGAATTATCTGTAGCTCATTTTTCTTTTACTGTCCATAAACTCTATCCAACCACGCAGCAGCATCAGAGCCACTCTAAACCTATTCTGGTTTGAGGGGCTGCCTGATTTATGAATCATTCTTTGCTCAATTAAACTGTTTAATTTGTCTAAAGTTTTTCTTTTAACAATTGTGTGATTATTACCACAATCACTTTAATCAACACATCTATCATGACACATAGTTACACTTTGTGTGGGGGGAGATGTGAGAACACTTAAAATCTACTCTCTTAGCAAATTTCAAATGAACAATACAGTATTAGTAACAATGGCCACAATGCTTTACGTTTAGAGCCCCAGAACTTATTCATCTTATAACTGAAAATTTGTACCCTTTGACCAACATTTCCGCATTTCCCCCACCTCGCAACCCTTAGCAACCATCCTTCTATTATCTGCTTCTGAGTTAGATTTTAAAAATTCTATGTGTAAGTGAGATCATATAGTACTTGTCTTTTTGTGTCTGGTTTATTTCACTTAGAATAATGTCCTCCAGGTTCATCCATATTATCTGATGTGGCAGAATTTCCTTTATTATGGCTAAGTAATATTTCATTGTGTGTATATACCACATTTTTTAATCCATTCATCTGTTGACTGACACTTAGGTTGTTTCCATGTCTTGACAGTTGTGAATAATGCTAAAATGAATAAGAGGGTGAAGACATCTCTTTGACTACTAATTTTACTTCCTTTGGATATATATCCAGCAGGGGATTTCTGGGTCACATGGTAGTTTCATTTTTAAGTTTTTGAGGAAACTCTATACTGTTTTCCATAATGGCTGCACCAATTTACATTCCCACCAGCTGCGTACAGGGGTTCCTTTTTTTTCACGCCCTCACTGGCACATGTTATTTCTTGTTTTTTGACAATAGCCATCATAGGTGTGAGGCGATATCTCATTGTGGTTTTCATTTGCATTTCCCTGCTGACTACCAATGTTGAACATCTTTTTATATATCTGTTGGCCATTTGTATATCTTCTTTGGAAAAATGTCTATTCAGGTTATTTGCCCATTTTTTTATTGTTTTCTTGCTATTGAGTTGTATGAATTCTTTATTCATTTTGGATATTATCCCCTTATAGGATATGTGATTTGTAAATATTTTCTCCCATTTCATAGTTGCCTTTTTATTTTATTGATTGTTTCCTTTGCTGTACAGAAACTAAGTTTAATATTGTTTATTTTTGCTTTTGGTGCCTGTGCTTTTGGTGTCATATTCAAAAGTTATTGCCAAGGCCAATGTCAAGGAGCTTTTCACCTATCTTTTCTTCTAGGAGTTATGGTTTCAGGTTATATTTAAGTCTTTAATCAATTTTGAGTTAATTTTTGTATGACGTATAAGATAAAGGTACACTAAGATTTTGCAAAGTATTGAACGGGAGTTAAATTTTATCATATATTTTTTATGTATTCATTGAAATGATCATATGGTTTTTCCCTTTTAATCTATTATTGAAATGAATTAATTTGTAGATTTCCTAATGCTAAATTATCCTTGCATACTTGGAATGTAATGTTAGATTTGATTTGCTATTACTTTTAGATTTTTACCATGAGTGAAGTGAGCCTGTAATATTTTTGTCTGTTTTTGGTACCAGAGTTATATTGGCTTCATACAATGAGTCTGGAGCATTGTATTTTGTTTCTACTGTATAAAATTGGGATGCTTTGTATTCTTTAAATGTTTGGTGGACATTTTCCATAAAATCATTTGGGCCTGATATTTATATTGTAGGATTATTCTTTAAAGAAATTTTAAAATAGTTATTGGACTACTTTAGCTTTTTATTATTGAGTCATTACTGGTAAGTTATATTTTTCTAAAATTTGTCAATTTTGTCTAAGTGTTCTAAACTCTTGACATATAGTTCTTGATAGTACCTTTTATTATTTCATATATACTTAATGTTTCCATTGTTATAAATACTATCATCTTATGTCTTGTTTCTTATTCTCTTCACCTATTTTACCAGAATTTTTCCTACTTTGTTATATTTTTTCAAAAACCAACTTTTACCTTAGTTAATATTTTCTAATGTGTCTTTGTTTTCTATTTTTTCACTCTTTTAACTGCTTATTTTTATTCCCTATTCAGTTTTATTCTTTTTTTTTTAATCTTTTTTCCTTTATTTTCTTTTTTCTTTTTTTTTCTGGTCAAGTGAAGCAGTGGGAGTGGGGAAGGAATAAAGGTATTTTTCTTATTTTCTAAGATGTACATTGTACTGGGGATTTCACAGTTGTCTGCATGATCTCTAGTTTCTTTGGCATTGATGTTGCCCAAGGGATCTAATAATTTTACAGATTTGCATTGAATTACATTAATAATTAAATTATTTGAGGCTTTCTTAAAATATGAATTATAATTTCTCTTTTCATACATGAATAATACCAATAATTGATAGAGATGTGTTAAAGCCTCTCACTGTGATAGTGAATTTGTCAACTTACTCCTGAAATTCTTTTAATTGTTGTATTTTGAGAATAATATATTACATACTTATGTATGTAGACGTTTTAAATTGTTATATCCTTTTGGCAAATTGAAGCCTTTATCAGTATGTAATGACCCTCTTCATTCTTAAAAATACTATTTCTCTTAAAGTCTATTTTAATTATTGATATACTTGGGCCTATTTTTACCAATATTACCAATACATCATTTGTTCCTTTTTCTTTGTTTCCTTTAAATTCTTTATTATTTTATTATTTGAATTGATGTTTGTACCTCTTTCCTAATAAAACAGGCCATTAGCACTTTACCTACCCCACTAAGCCTTTTATACACATACACAAACACTGGTTCAAAATAGCTTCTTAGCATTCTAAAGATTTCACAGTTTTCTGTAGTTTCATTCTGTAGGTCCTTAAGGGTTGATCTTGGCCAAAGGATCCAGCTATTTTAACAGATTTACATCTTAGAACTGAAGGCTTTTTTAAAGACTTGATATTTATTTTATAGCTGTTGTCAACTGCAGTTTGTATACTTTTATATAGCTAGCTGTCTGAAATTACTTATACCAAAATTCAGTAGATTTGGAATCATAACCAGTATGTTTCACTTTACATGAGACACTTTGGATGAAGGGTACAAGTGGTCTATTCTATTTTTCCGTTTTGGAAGGGGAGGGATTAAAGTTTAATGTAAATTTATTTTAGGTTAAAGTTTAACATTTATTTCCTTTGAAGTACATATTTTTTTAAAATAACTAATTATCATTTCAGATGTTGAAGATGTAGGAATTAACTATTTCTAAATCGGTCAATTTATTCTCACCCCATTTTCAGAAATACTTCCAGCTAATCAAAACTGCTGGAGTAGTTTAGATGCACAGATATTTCTTAGGTCAGAGTTACCAAGCTTTGTAACACAGTAGACACCGACATGGGCTTTTTCAACCTCATGGCCATATTTAGGTGTTGTCACCCATTTCCTGGGTGAATTTTTTTACTTTTCATGATCTTGTATTTGATCCTTTAGATCCTGAAATCTAATTTTGTCCACTCTCTAAGACATTTTTCTCAGGAGTAAACTCACTTTAACACTTTGTCTCAGGACTAATATTTTAAATCAGATTGTCTATTATGCCTATTTTAAAGAAATATTACTGTCATGAAGACTAAATTACACAAAAGGTATTTATATTGCACATTCTTAACATTCTTTCAGTCAGAAAGTATTTATTGAGAGTATGATATGTATTAATATTAGACTGTCCCCAGGTAATGGAGGATGTGATGATAAATGAGTCCAATTATTCTTGCCTCCTTAAATGACATAAACATAGGGAACAGAGTTTATTTCCTAAAAGACTAAGAGAATTTATTAATACACTGTCTAGATTTACTGCACAGGAATAAGAACTTTGAAGTCTGCAACATCCTCACATTCTCCCTCCCTGTGGGCACACCAACATAATCAACAGGAAGTTGACGTGCATGGATTCAGAAAAAGGACTTTGCCTACATAATATTAACAGCTTTAGGCTAATGCATATGGATTACAATAAGGATTGCCCTATAATTTGCTGTTTTTCTTTTATTTTTTTCTTGAACAAAGATGTAAGAATGGTCATTGTCAACATATACCATAATCAACCTTCTCAAATGGAAAAACATCTTCTTTAGCTATCAAATTAGGTAATAATTCAGTCTCATTGGCTTTGGAGCCATTATGCTTCATTAGAGGAATTTGTGTCTGAATTTGTTTTGATCTTTTTGCTATGAGTTAGCATTAACGGTAAGATTAGCTCTCAAGAAGGTATTCTCCTTCCTGTTTTCTAAGTTTTTTTGCAGGGGGGTATTTTAGCTGTAAAGTATAGATTATAAATTTTATTGTTTTTCTTATTTCAGAAGTGCTAATATTTTAACTTAATTCACAAAACAAATCTCTTTCAAATAGTACTATAATTTTAATTTATTTTGAATTAATTTGATGTTTGTAATTTTTATCATTAAATTTTAGATAAGCTTGTAAAGTATTCTGGGTAGTGAGTTCTGGGTGTGCCAGTCTTTTGATAAAGCATTTGTAAATGGGACACTTTTACATATAGATCCCAATTTACAGTTTATTCCTTTCCATACATACATTTCAGAAGCTAAATATATAGGTTATGTTGTATTCCTGGGCTCTTGTTTATAGGCTGGTTGTAGCTGAACTTGCTACACGAGTGTCTTGGCTGGTATTAGAACATGAAAACACATATTAACTTAAGAAAACTCATAATAACTAAGGCTCTGAGAACTGTAGCATAAATTAATCTTAGGAACATCCTGTCGTTATTTCAATAATTGTTTGTGTCCAATCTTTACTTCAATGTTCTTCACTTCAGCAGTATCATATTTGTGTTCCCTAAGTTTATCATTTAAAACAAATCCATGTGCCAGAACACAAGGACAATAACATATTTCTGTCATACTATCTGTCTTTAGTTAGGCTAAAAATAGGCATGAACACCTTTGGTACGGAGCAAATGGAATTTATTTTATTCAGCCAAATCAAGGGCTGAACTGTTAAAGGAGAAACTCTGACAGAGCATCAGATTTGGTGGATACTGTCAGAGGCTGTCCTCTGACTGGGTGAAAAGCCTGATTTATTAACTGGAATGAGGTCCTAAAGAATACAAGATAACACATAAGTTGAACCCAACCTGTCAAGATTTGATGGCTAAGCTCACAAGGTTCCAAAGTTACCTGTGGATAAAAGTTTAATTTTTCTTCAAAACTGGACTTACTGTGTATGTCCAACTTTAGTAGTAGATCAAAAGGAAAATTGGATTTTTTTCTGTCCTGCATGAATGAAATAGAAAATACAAGTTATGGAATTTTATATAGTGGAAAATTTTGTGAGAGGAATGAAATTGAGGTTGGGGTCCCTCATGTGCACAGTTTCTAGAAAGGTTGTAGAGAAGAGAAAGAAGCCTAAACAAATGAGGAGAGCTCCACTGAGAAGAGGCAGAGTGTTGAAGCAGCGAAGCAGTCTCCGTAGTGCTGTAAAGCTGCAGAGCACTTCGGCATTTTCCACTGGGAGTTAACTTGGTCTCGACTTTCTGAGCCTCTTTCTTTTTCTACTTTCTCTGCAGATGCTTTATTTGTAAGCCATCTTATTAAAATTTGGTTTAAATGTAATCCTTGGTCAAAAGGTCTAAGCAGAGCAGCAACTGATGCAATGAGATGCAGAGATGGGCTGGTAGTAAACCTATCAGGAATGGCAGAGTTGTTTTTCAATCCAGACAGTCTAAGGGAGGAGGGAATTCTAAAGTTGCCACCTGCAAGACAGAGTAAGTGGGCCTTGAAGTAGTGAACATCTTCCCTATTTGCCCTCGTTTGCTTTATGTGAAAACACCCACATCGACACTGAAATGGCTATCTGCAGAAACATGCCGTGTGTGTGTGTGTGTGTGTGTGTGTGTGTGTGTGTGTGTGTGTGTGTAATGGTAGACTGATGAAAACAAAATCAAGAAAGAGCTCAAATGTTTATCTTTTGATAAATACCTGCCTGTTTTCAGGGAGAATGTAATCTATGTCCTGTTCACACACTGGAGAGATTGAAGTTGTGTGATTTGAGTCTACAAAAAGAGATTTGTGTGTGGAAGTTTTGCACTGTGGAAAAAATCTATAGCGTTCTTCAATCAAAATAGCCCTTTAGTCACTCCGAACCTCTCAATTTTCTTGCCTTCAGCCATTTAACTTCCTAGATTAGGTCTTCAGGAATAGCTGATACATTCTAATGCATGGCTGCTGACTGCGGGCGCATCTTTGTCAAATGTGTCTTCTGCAAATCTGAGGGGAAGTCCCCGCCCCCCCATGCTCAGGCACAGTTCTCTCAACTTCTTCCAGTTCAGAGATTTCAAGCTCCATTGTCAGATGGGAAAGTTAACCAAACCATCCAAACCATCCTACCTCTATTTGCTTTGGGAAATTAGAGGACAGAATACCCAAGGGAGACATCAGACAGCAAAGATGACACCCACCTGTTCTAGATGCGTCCAATTCCAGAAGGTGCTGAGATTAGAAGAGGCGGATGAGAACTATAGGAAAAAAGCTCAGAAATTCGTGAATATATTGGAAGAAAATTCTGGTGTCCAAGAATTGTTCTTGAGGTGGAAAGAGCTGTGATGAATGAAATAAAGAATAGGATCGGTGAGATGAGGGAGCCAATAGGCATGAAAGAAGAAAGAAGGACAAGAAGGAAGAAAATTGGAAGCATTGGAAGGAGGAAACCTGGCTCTCCCAAGGCTTGGCAAAGCAGAGGGTGGGGCTTGGGCTTGTGGAAGACATGGACAGACTGAGAGAGTGAGGCAAGTTCTTTCCCATGTCAGAAGCCTCCAAATGCTACCTCCCTACAGAGCCATCAGTGAAAATGTGCCCTGTGCCTGCTTTAGAATGTGCCCGCTGAGTGACTGTCGCTTCACTGGGAGAGTGCAGCTCTCACACAGGCTGACAGCTGCTGTGGAACAGGGACTAGGGAGTTGCTGCAAGACCTCAAGGGGACATAATTCTAGGAACTCTCTATTAGCTTTTTTTGTGATGAGCTTTTTGGACCTACATGGAAGCCTAATGAGCAGAGTTGGTAGATTTCATTCAGACATAGCATTTTAACTTTGATCATAAGCTACTCCTATTGTTCCTTATTAAGAACTATATGTTGTTCTATATTAAGACTTTATTATAGTTATGTGTTTTTAATACCAAATTTAAGGTCAATTCTTTCGTAAAACCTGGCTGGCCTGTTTTAATCCATTGTTTTCATTTACATGAATTCTCAATGAATGCTTTATAACCATATGTAATCCCAATGTTTGTCGAATTTTTACCTTATCTTCTGTTAGACTGAGTGAACCAAGGTGAAATGGTAAATTCTTTTAAAAAATAATCAATTGGAGCTCCTGATGTGAAACAAATCAATTTTTCTCAAAACAATCTATTTCTGTGAGGAAAAGGAAGCATGCACTGTGGGGCCATGGGGGTTTTTTATCCTCTGGCCAAGGGGGTCCCTATAACTATGGATCATCACCAGCATCCTGGAACACTGCTCAGCCTTTCCACCACAAGCCCCCCAGTCACTCCTGCAGGCTAGTGTCTGTGCTTGCCATCAATGGAGGGTGGGGTGGGTGGTGAGGGAGCCACATGCATCTAACCAGCCTGATGGATGCCATGACCGGCTCCTGCTCCCCGTGTATCTTACTGCAAACCTTTGCAACCTCTCAGAGACACTCCATCTTTTTATCAGGAGGACTCACATACATTTTGAGTTGTGGTTTTCTATTTCATCTATCATCTGTCTTCTAGTTTTCGGGGACTCATCAACATTTTTAGATCCCTTTTGACACCACTTGATTTGGGGGACTGTTGTAGATTTAATTTATGCATAACTTAATGTTTTTTCTAGGGACTTGGATGAGATTTGGGTGTGCTCAGTCTATTATTTTACTTCTCTCTTGCAAATAATGAAGATTTTGTTTCTCTGGATGGAAGTCATCCTTTGATGAAAACAGGTTTATATTTCTAATAATGTCCATTTACTCCCCATACCCACATTAGATGTAGTTGTCTTATTTTATTTTGTAGACATTTTGTCATCCTTCTCGAGTCTGATTGAAAGAAGAATTACCCACATTAGCAGTACTCCTCCAAAGAAGAGAAGGTTCAGTTAAGAAACGAGACTGACAGAGGGACCAGATGGCCATTTGTCTTCTAAGTCACTTACATTCTGTTCATTTCTCCATTTCCTGAATTTCTTTGAGTACAGATGAAGCTGAATTGGCATGCTATTAGGTAAATAGTCACAGAAATACAGAAACTGTTTTCATTTTGAGTCAGCAGAAATGCACGTTCTAGATTAGCAACCAGCCTGGAGTAAAATAGTATGGTGTTTTGCTTTGTTAAGATTGATATTAGTCTTTAGATCAAAAGAACCCTTTGCATATTGAACTCAGACTATCACATGAGGGCACAATTCATTCTATTTTAATATCCTTTTTTGGGGGGAAGGATCCTTACCAACAGACCCAGTTTGCTCAGGACTGAATATTGTCTCCCTCAATCCCTCGTTGTATCCAGTAATAACTGGCATTTTAGATTTATCTGGGACTTATCTACTTTGTTTTCAGCCTTTCACTAAATCTATAAAAATGTACTCTCTGTAATCCAATTTCAGGTAACAATAGAGAACTAAAGTTATAGAGACACTAGGCTAAAAATATCTGTTGGTTTGAATATTCAAATTCTTTTTTGCTATCTATCAGATTGAAGGAGGCAAAATAAATGAACAATGCACTTTTTATTCCTGCATTTCTGAAAAAACAATACCGTGAGATGCCAGTAAAATTACTTCAATCTATCACTTTAGAATTTGTGGTTTCTTAGATCATAATTTAAAAGTTTTATTTTGATTTGCTTTCTTTGTTTTTTAGTGTTAGAAAATATTTTACCAGGATGAGTACATACTTTTCACATGCGTGCCTTTCCATATGGTCATCTTTTGTTTATTATCTTTTTACTGTGTATTTGAAAACTTACAAAGAAACTTGGCAAAAGAATTAATATGTGAAAGGAGTTTATACTCAATAGCATTTATGGAAAAATAAATGTAATACTGGAATAATAGAAAATAAAATTGGTAATGTTCACATATAAGCAAATATTTATTGGATGTGTCCTTTCAGTAGGGCCCTGTTATAGAAGTTAAAAACAGAAGCATAGGAAATTGTCCTCGTGCTAACATTCTATAGAGAAGAAATGAAAGATAAACACATGCAAAATTGGATAATAATGAGGGCCCTAATGACATAAAATAAAGAAATGAGTTTACAAAAAAGTAAATACTCTCACTTTTAAGTTGAGGACAATTTATATTTTACTTCAGTTTCTAGGAAATCTCTTACCCTTTTATCAGAATTTTATAGCTGTCTAGAAGGGTTTGCACAATATTGACATCTTTTTTGGAGGAGAAATATTTCCTGGCTAAGCATGTCAAGAAAAGCTTCATAAACTTTTAAACTATATTGAGTTCATATTACATGTTTTGATTTATCAGTCTTACAAAATTTTATTTTACCTTGATATCTAACTTTTTAACCCTCTTCTAATGATCCAACCTTTTTAAAGTGTCTCTCATTCTAGCAGTAATTAATATTTGTTTGGTGCTTGCTATAAGCCACACATTGTATTACAAGCTATATATACTTAAACTCATTTAATCTTTGTGCATAATCACATAAAAAGGATGGGGGCAGTTAGGAATTTAATCACTGAAGTCTACTGTACTGTTGATTCAATAGTATAATGTGTCACCCTAATGATGAATCCAACCACATTTTAGTTGACTACATTATTGTGTAACATATGGATGCTCAATACACACTTGGTGATTGACAAACTGGTGACTGCTTATGTCTCAGAAAGTCCAATGTAACTTTCAAATCTGTTTCATTTTCAACACTTCATCCGTGTTCATTTCACAAAAAAAATGTAATAAATCTTGCTGACTAGCCTTGGCAGGCTTTGAACATCAAATTGGAGAGCAAGCCTGGGAGATATCTAGTCTCAGGGTCTTGGGGCTATGTAAAAATGATTGAAAGTGATGCCTTTCTCCATTTCCAGTATCCTAGTTCCCTCTTGAAATGTCTTTCAGTCTCATCTCAGGAGATGTGGCCTCCCAGCTTATGACTGACTGGTTCTTCTATATTAACTACTCTGTCTTGACAGCTGGTTAACAATCAGTTTAGTCAATCAGCTAGTAACCAGTTTTTGATTGATAATCTGTGAGTTCAGTTAGAACAGTCAAACTCAATTGACTCAATAAATATCGTATCATTTTAAGTATATATTCACATGATCATTCATATAAGTTATGGGTTTTTCCTTAAACTTTAACTTTGATCCTAGCATTCCTTGTTCATCCTGTACTTTAAAAAATCACTGGATTCCTAAAGTGGATTGGATTTACCATGTACATGTCGCTTTATTCTTCAGATGTTCAGAGACACAGCGGGGGAGATGGCATATTCATAATAGCATGCAAGTGCAGATCCCTGCTAAATATTATCAAAATAGAGTGTTTCTTCCAGGTCACGTTTTCCCATTCATCTTGAACTGCTAAACATACAAGACAGCATGTGAAGTGTATTTATGCAGCTGTAATTGTGATTACTGTCATTTCTCCCCCAAATCCTGCTGAGCAATCAATCTTTCTAGAGAAACTACAATCACCTCCTGCTTTTTGATCAACGTACTGCATAATCTGATTTCAAGTTATTGAAGTAGGTATACCAACTCAGTTTAATCACATGTGGGAATATGGTCTTCAGGATTTAGTGAAGGTGCTTCATTTTATTTTTCAAAAATAAAAAATCTGAAAATAGAGGCCATAGTATATTTTAGAACCAACGAGATCTCTTCTTGAAAGCTGGTCAGTGATAGTTCAATTTCTTTCAAGTCTAACTACTCACTAACATGATGTGAAATCAAAACAATAAGCACCGTTCAATGGCACAGATAATGGAGACAAAATAACAAGGTTCAGATGTACTTTTGCTTATGCGTTGTGTTATTTGGATAATTACTAAACTTTTCCAGACATCGTGATAGTCAAAGAGTCTGTGGTTGTTTTTTTTCCATTTATTTATTTATTATTATTTTTTTATTTCAGCGTCTTACAGGAGTACAAATGTTTAGCTTACGTATGTTGCCTTTGCCCCACCCGAGTCAGAGCTTCGAGCATGTCCATCCCTCAGTGGTTTGGTTTTAAGAATCATTTTTAAAAACATTTTTTCTTTAATTGTTCTTTAATTTTTTATTCTTAATTATTATGGGTACACAATAGTTGTATATCTTTATAGGGTACGTGTGATGTTTTGATACAGGCATACAATGCGAATTCATCAAATCAGAGTAATTGGGGTATCCATCACATCAGGCTTTTAACGTTTCTTCATGTTAGGAACATTCAAATTCCACTCTCTAGTTATTTTAAAGTGTACCCTAATTTATTGTTGATCATAGTCACTTTGTTATGCTATCAAATATCATTCATTTTATATTCAGTAGATCTAAAGCAGTTAGAAGACAAATGGAATATTTGAATTTTCAGCAGGAAATTTCTACCATAGCCTTCACATTTTCAACACAGACTGAATGATGTGAGTGAGTAGTAGCTAAATAAGCCACAGAAATAAAATAGTAAACATACAGAGTTCCTCCCTCCCTAATACCCATCATCAGAAATGGAGCTGTTCGAATTGAGATGATGCTATTTTTGAACATCTTTTGATGTTGAGAGGCTTCTTCCCATGGAAACTGAGGATATTTATTTCCTTTAAGTTTAGGGAAATTAATTTCATTAGGCTTTATGTTTCAACAAACTTGGGGTCCACTTAGAAGCAAGTAACAACTATTATGTTCAACTGCTGTTATATAGTTTATATACAGTAGTAATATTATGCCAGGATAACTACTATCTAGAGAAGATCATTCTTTTGATCTATATTTCTGTTTCTTATCTGGAAAATGGGGATAATAATTATCCTTAGTTTACAGGGTTGTTGAGAGAATTTAAGGAGTTAAATTTAATAAAGTGTAAGCAAAGTGTAAATTTGAAATAAATACTAGTGCTTGGTCTTGTTTCTATGGTTTCAGACTATCAATTTAGGGAAAGATCTTTCAGTCATTTTCAAGCCCTTGGGCCTGACTATTTTATTGAATTCATACCAAAGAACACATTAAAAGAGATTTCAGCAGTGTTTAGATACATTATCTTATTTAATCTCAAGCCCTGTTACTGAGGTAGAGGCAATATTAACACTGGGTCATGGACTTATTTGCTTGGGGTAGCGTACCAAAGAAGCCAAGGTTAAAGATTTAATTTCTTTTTGGACTGGTCACCCATAAGGAGATCATTGAAATTTATGAATCAGTCATCCATTATGTGTCAGCAATTGCCTAGGGGATATTATGTTTGCACATTATCTCAGGTGAGCCTCATGACTGTCTTGAAAGGTAAGAATTTAAAGCTCAGAAAGCTGAAGTAACCTCAACTAAGTCAAACAGGTAATAAGCAGTGAAGCCTAAATTCAAACCTGGATTTTATTAATTTTCAAAAACCCATATTCTTTGTGGTATAGTCCCAACTCTATGACCTCAGACTAAAATTACAAACTGTGTACATTTCTCTTACAAATGCAAGCTATTTAGCCAAAGATGACTAGGTAAAAGGATATAAATGGATATTTAAATGTTTACCTTTAAAATAGATTTAAAGAGCCAATTGTGAATCCTGAACAAGAAAGTGCCACCAATTCTTTCTCTGATTCTCTTCTCTTCTCTGTCAGAAGAATTCAATGTGTGTTTGCTGGTAACAGCCTATATTAAAAGGCTCAAAATTGGTTTCACTGATCAATGCCGAAGTGGGCATATAGGAATAACATTTATCGGGCGTTGGGCAGATGGGAGCGGGGAGGAGGGGATGGGTATACACATACGTAGTGAGTGCGATGCGCACCATCTGGGGGACAGACATGCTTGAAGCTCTGACTCGAGGTGGGAGGGCATGGGGGGTAAGGACAATATACGTAATCTAAACATTTGTGCCCCCATAATATGCTGAAATAAAAAAAGTCTCAAAAGAAATTTGGAAATAATTCTAAATTTGATTATTTAAACTATTTAAATTATAAAATTCTTAGTTCTGTTTTGAAAGAGACTTTTTCAAGGTTGAAGTAATTTCTTCCTATATTACAAATGTTCTGGGTTCTTCAGTGAAAATGGTACTCCTTTAAATTAGATATAAGAGAAGACTGGCTTTTAGTGCAAATGAGTAAGAAATCTAAAGAGCCATATATATAATATATTAAAAAATTTTTCCTTACATTTTTTCCTCATTTAAAGTTATGATCAAATTTACTCTTTAATGAGCTCCCAAATGTTATGAATCAAAATTCTCCTCTGTCTTTGGCCTCTACCTCTTTCATCAAGGATCATAAACCATATGGAAGGGTTTCAATCCATTGTAGGAATCATGTGGTCTGAAGAGAGATTCAGCCCAGATCCAGAGTTTTGTTTTAGTGACGGGCACCCATCCTGTTCCTTCACCATAGTTTGGTTCTGACATGCTGTCCAATACTGCATTTGACAAATGCTTATGCAACCTTTCTTTGCTTAGTAGGTTTCAAGCAAAGTGGGTGAAATAAATATACCTTCTTGAGCTGGTATTGTCCATCTTGCCATCTGGTCTACCATTTAGTTTTCTTATTCTGCCTTATCTCTTATGGAGAGACCCTTCTGAATTTTAGGAGAGCCCTGCATAGTTAGGGGTATACCTAGGTAGGGACTATATGTGAGCAATTTTCAAAAAGCCAAATGATGCACCAGTAGGGTACCTACTGGAATGAAAAGTTTGAAATCTTGAAAAAAATATGAAATGAAAATTATATTTAAATAAGGTTTTCCAGTTTTGTCTGTGATATTACACTGATGAGGTAAATTGCTTTCAGAAGTTAAAATAGAGATCTAAAGGTTATAATATCAATGTAAAAATAGCCCAGAGAGAGGAAGATGGAGAGTTCGTTTAAATATGTGAATGATTTGTGGAGATGTAATAACTCTATTAATATTAATTATGCCATTATCATTCACTGCTCTCTGAATGGAAAGTTGCCAGTCTGTATCTTACTGGCAGGGACACTAAAATGTAAATAGAAGTTGACAATCTTGCTTCTATGCGTGCGGGTTGTTTCTAATTCCTTGTTTTAAAAATTCTAGCCAATCTAATGTTGGGGGGGAAAAATTTAGGTTTGGCAGAAAACTCTGGAAGCAAAGAATTTATTTTTTCTTTTCTTTTCTTTTTATTTTTCCAGACAGAGTCTTGCTCTGTCACCCAGGCTGTAGTGCAGTGGTAAGATCATCGTTCACTGAAGCCTCGAAATCCTGGGCTCAAGCAATCTCCCTTTGGCCTCAGCCTCCCAAATAGGACTATGGGTGCTCAGAATCACACCTGAAGTGCTGGGATTACAGGCATGAACCACTGTGCCTGGCCAAGAATTTCCTTCTAAGTGTTGCTTTCCATTGGTATCTTGTGCTTCAGCTAGTCTTTTTTTCAGGTTCCTAATTTTTAAATATTTTTATTGATACATATTACTTATACCTGTTTATGGGGTACAATGGTAGAAGCTGTGTATTCTCAGGTTCTGATTTCTGTCTAACACATCTGCACAAACTCTTGGGAAAGGGACTGGGGAAGAAAGAGAGCTCTGTCAAGCCTTCTGTAGGGGCTCTCGACGGCAAGGAGACTGTTTCTGACAAGCTCGGTTAGAGGGTGTGCCTTATTTTAACAGCCATTTTTTGACCAAAAGTTTTTCTTTTGGAGATGGGTAGGAGCAGAAAGAATTTTGTGTCTGACAAACTATCTCATCAGGGATAGGGTTGTCTTTTAACTCTACACATTGGTATTTTCTTCTTGAAGCAATTGACATTTAATGAGGAAGGAAACAACATTTTGAAGGTTGTGTTTATTTTTTTTAATAGTGTGACTGTCCTAGTGTTTGGAAGATAATGTTTTTATGTGCAGTTTAAAATGTTTGATATCAATTTGAGTCCTAAACAGATACATTTCATTAAATTCTCGAGACTGGTTTTCACCCCATTAAGTTCCATTATCAAAATTACCAGGCAATATCTTAAAGGCTTAAAAGTTATATTGCTAATAATTGCACAGGTCTCTTCCTTCTTTTTAAATGTAAAATGCTACTTTAAATGAATCATAGCATGTGTTTTGCTGCCAACTTGAATCCCTACATCTGGGAATCATCCCAAGATTACCCACTTCCTGTCCGTAGGAGGTAGTAGCATTTTCATTATGAGCATCAACAGCAATGATTTGATGCAGCAATAAAAAGAGGCACCCTAAGTGAGTCCGTGTGGCAAAATATGGGAAAAGAGGGTATGGATGTCTTGGGTCCTCAACGTGTGAAGATAATTAAATCTCCAAACTTTAATTTCTTCTCTTCTTTTTATAACTATGCCTGGCCTGAAGTCTAAAGAAAGAAAAAGATTTGAAATATGGGCAGAGGGGTGTGGTGCCATATGGCAACACAAACAAAATTACCCAAACACTTCAAAAACAAGCAGGGCACGCGCCTCCCTCTGTTCAGTCACCATATGTGAGCGCCACACGTGAGAAGCTGCCTTCAAGTCGATTCAAACAGACTCTTTGTCTTTGGGCCTCCAATGTATTTCCTTGAAATAAAAGCCAACGGACCTTGGAGAAGAGCTCCAATGAGAGTCCTGTAGGGTTTGATTCCAATATTGCAAATGCTGTAGAACTAGTTTTGAAGTGAAAGGACTTTCTGAAAAAGGAAGAAGATATAACAATAAAAGGATCATTGTCATTAACAAGAGGCAAGCTTATCTTTGGCATTGGACTGTTCTGGGAGTTGTTCAGAGAAAATCAAAAAGATATATTCCTTTCCTAATGGGATTTATAATTAGAGAAGGACAGTTTTTTTTTTTAATACACAATGGGTACATGGACATTTTTATGAAATCGTGAGACTAAATTGGTTGAAGGAAGAAGGAATGAACTATGTAGCAAATATTAGTAAAATGTGGTTATAGGTTGTTGGTGGATCCTTGACTCCTAACCTTTTGAACCTGACCTTTCGTTTTCTTTTTGCATGGTCTATAATTGCACATATTTTCTCACTGACTTCCGTCACAACACCTCCGTTGACCTTTTACTTTGAAGTTACCCGTTTGGCTTATTTAAAACATACATATTGCCTTAGGGCCAGGAAACCTTATGCCATCTGTGGGATTATATACGCAATATATAAACTACATACATAAAATTTAATTGAGAATTTAATATAAATCATAAGAAAGAAAATCCCCCCAAATTCATTAGAAGTTAGAGTAAAAAGGAGATTTCTAGAAATCTAGAAATGAACCTGATAAAACTGAAAGGGAGACAAAAAATTTAGAAGTTCAAAAGGACACTGTTTTAGTTCTAGATTCCAATTTGAGTGCTCAGTATAAGATGACTTAATTTTAATTAAAGTAACTATATCAAATTGAGTATTTAGTGAAAGCTTTAAAAGGCCGAGTTAATAAAAATACCTAATATCCGTTAGGAAACCAGTTAGGTAAACATTTTTAGTGGCCTCACTACAGGGCAATTTTAACAGAATAAAAACGCTAGTTATTTTTTTGTTAGCTATACAATTACCAAGATATTTAAGCATATTTGGAGTTTTTATTACAGTTTATTAATCTCCAGTTCTTTAGACATTTGGTGCATTTAGTATCATGCTATTTACCAAAATAATAATTGAATTATTATAATACATTATTAGAAGGTTAGACTCTTAGCAACCTCAAGTGTATTTAGGTTTGTAATAGGTTAAATTTTAAAATACACCCATGCACTCACACACAGCACAATACACACTTGGGTTCAAATATCCATTCACATGTTCAAGTATTAACTGCTTTAAGATGACTTTATTTAAAAATTAAGGGCAAAAATGGCTTTAAAATATCTGCTAATCCAGAATATTAATCGCTAAATTCTTATTTTTCTTTTCCAAATCTCTTGCCTGTCAGTAGTCTTCCAACAGTAACTCTATCAACTCTGAATTTTTGAACCATTTTGGATTCTGTAGCAGGACTTAACCCTAAACTTGCTGGGAACACAGAGTGAAGTAGCCTGTGCCCAAAAGAACCAAGCGTGGCTCTGCGTCACTGTCATGCAGTCTCAGGGGCCAGAAGCAAAAAGCGTCTTTTTCCCTAGCCTATTTATTTTTAAATTCCTTTTTGAAAATCAAAATTTGCAACTACCAAAGTAGTTCAACAGCTAACTAATCCATAGTTCATTTCAATTGATCTTAAAGTTCATGAAGATTCACTTTTCTAAGTGACCGGTCCCCATTTACATGTCGGCACAAATCTGTGTAGATCAGACAAGTGAACCAGAGTTCCAAAGGAAAAGCTCTGTATTGGCCATCTAAAAAGTTACTGGAACAGACCTGCCCTTTGGTAGAAGCTCATTGGAATGGAATAATGTCTCTTTTTCTAGAAGACAAGCACTCAAGTGATGTCAGCCATGCTTGAAGAGGATGTTAAAGCATCTTCTATTTAAAAAAAATGGAGCAACAGATTCTAATGGCAAAACAAAGCTACTTTCTGTGATTCCAGTGTGCTTTATTGATGGATAGTCCATAGTTTGCTTCTCTTAGATTTACTGATACAACTTTCAGTATGACTTTAAAATGTTCCATACTTATTGTTAATTTTTTAAATTATGCATTTTGTACATTAATTTATTTTGGAAAAAACAACATAAAATGTAAGGACCCATTATATAGTCCAACTATGAAGGGGCTGTAGCAATAAAATAATATGCTAAATGTATTTCTCAGTTACAGACTTAAGGGACAACATCCTGAGGAGTAATAATCATGATGAGTTGCAGATGAGAAGGTGGAAGGGTTACTTAAATTGAATAAGTAGTGCAACACAGGTGCTACAGATGTTATCAGCAAGTTTAGTGTATGACAATATCATCTGTATCACTTGATATTACAATTGCTTATTTGAAAATAAATTTTATTGCCAAGGTAGTCAAAAGAAGTATTGTGCATTTCTTAGGCATTAGCCATGTATTGAGAACTTTGATTGTATGATACAAATTCACTACTGGAGTACTCTCCTTTTTAAAGTTATGCTTATTTTTGCTAACCTTGTCTAGGTTGGTTAAAATTTTCAAAAACATATTTAAAAATTTTTTAGTTACCTCATAAATGCATAAAATTTAAAAATATCAGGCAAAAGGGGGACAAAAGTAAATGTTTTAGAAATGATACATGACAACAGACTTAAAATCTCAGAGACCCTCTGTATTTATTATCTACCTGGCAGTTGTTCCTCGATAGGTTCTTGCTCTAATGCTGGGTTTTATACTTACAAGTCTTTGTGATGCTTTTTCAAAACCAGTTTAACATGTGCCGAATTAGCCTGACCCTCAGAGTTGTATATTTATACAGGTGGTGGACTATAACCCCTAAGTCTCTATACATCAAGAATCTTAGACTTACTGTGAATTTATTTTGAATTCTTAAGATCATTTTCTGCTCTGCTTTTCTTTATAAAGTCAACCTTTCTCAGTGGAAGGGGAAAGAAAGTACAACCAAGGAGAAGATGCTAGTTTTTTCTTTTAGCACAGTCATAAAAGGTGGCTAGTGACTCACCTTCATCAACATCAAGATTGCTGAGTGACTGGTTTGAATGGGAAAAAATATAAGTTATGCTTAACAAGTAGTTAATGAAGCAGTGATTGTCTGAGATGAAATTGCTATCTTTCATTCTGATCCTTTTGCTATTTGTGGAGGGATGTGTCACGAAAATATTCAGTGTATATTAAGTGCCTGGTCTTTCCCCTGTGGATCTGATCCTCCTCCAGGCTTCCTCACTGGAGTAAATAAAACTTCATTGACCCAATTGCTCAAGCCAGAAACATAGAAGTGATACCGGAATCCTTAAGCTGCAAATATATTTTGAATCAATCTATTTCTCTTCATCCTAACTGCATCCCCTGGTCCAAGCTACAGGTATTTTTACTAGGACTATTTCAGTAGCCTTTAACTGGTCTTTCTGTATTGCTCCTAATTCATTCTCATCCATTTGTTATGAAGTAGCTAGGATTTTTTTTAAAATCATAGAAAAGCTTAAAATGCCCCAATAATTTTCTGTTGTATCTGGGATATACATAAAGTAGAATATATCTGACATAGCTTTTTCAGGCTCTGTGCAATCTAGTCCCTGTCTACTTCTCTGTGCTTATCTTGAACTGTTCTCCCCTTTGATTAATTACTGTCTTTCAGATACACTGGCCTTAATTTAGTTCCCTAAATGGGCAAAGTTCTTTCCCACCAAAGAAACTCTACATTTGATTCCTCTGGTTGAAACACTCTTTTCTCCTATTTTTGCTAACTTATTCAAGTTCCAGATTAAATGTTATTTCCTCATTGAGGGGATCCCTGCAGGACCAATTTAAACCAGATATACCCTGTTACTCTCTTTCATAGTGTGAGGTAAAGCAGTGATCCCCAACCATTTTGGCACCACACACCGGTTTCATGGATGACAATTTTTTCACAGACGGGGGTGGGGGGCATGGTTTCAGAACAATTTAAGCGCATTACATTTAGTGTGCAGTCAAACCTCTCTGCTAATGATGATCTGTATTTTTAACCACTACCCAGTGCTAGCATAACTGCCTCAGCTCCACCTCAGATCACCAGGCATTAGATTCGCATAAGGAGCACAACCTAGATCCCTCGCACACGCAGTTTACAGTAGGGTTCATGCTCCTATGAGAATCTAATGCCCCAGCTGATCTGACAGCAGGTAGAGCTCAGGCGGTGATGTGAGCAATGGGGAGTGTCTGTAAATATAGATGCTTAGCTCACCAGCTGCTCACCTCCTGCTGTGCAGCCTGGTTCCTAATAGGCCATGGATCAGTACTGGTCCTTAGCCCTGGGGTTGGGGACCACAGTAGTAAAAGGTTAATTCAGCAGGCCTAGGGTGCTCACATCCTGCACATTCCAAAGAAAGGTCTGTTTTTAGGGCTGTGTCCTGGAAGATAACTTCTGAGCCCTTAGACTATTCTATGAGACTTTTTTATGTCTGACACCTTGGGGCACATGGTGCCATTTTGATTAGAAAGCTTATGCCAACATCGTGATTTATGGTGTATATCTGAGTAGTTGAAATACTCAACAACTGAGTAGTTGAAGTTAGTCACACCCATGTGCTGCATGTCTTTGTATCTGGCCCCCAATTAAAATCTTGGACACCAAGGTTCAGGTGAGCTTCCCTGGTTGGTAACACTTCACGTGTGTTGTTGCATATTATTGCTGGGAGAATAAAGTGCATCCCCATATGACTATACTGGTGGAGATACCTGGAAGCTTGTGCATGTGTCTTCCTGGACTTTTTCCCATGTATCTCTTCTCTTTATTGATTTTACTTTATATTCTTTCTCTGTAATAAACCATACCTGTGAGTATAACTGCTTTTCTGAGTCCTGTAAATCTTTGTAGCGAATCATCAAGCCTAAGAGTGATTGATTGTGATCTTAGGAACCCCTGACACACACAGTGTCTTGTTTGTTTCCTTCAAAACAATTATTTCCATTTGTTATTATATGTAATTGTTTATTTACTCAGATTTTTTTCCCTTGACATCCATACATTCTAGGGGAAATTAGGCAGTGAGATGTTTCCCATTGTATACCCAGTTCCTGTCCCTAGCATAGCACAATAGGCACTCAACAAATGTTTTGGGAATTAGAAATTAAAGGTACTGTGGAAATACATAGAGGGAACTTAAATTACTAAGAGAAACCAATCTGAAAAGGCTATATCATGTACGATTTCAATTATATGGCATTCTCGAAAAGGCAAAACAATGGAGACAGTAAAAAGATTAGTAGTTGCCAAGGGTTGGGGGGGAAGAGAGGATGAATAGATGGAGCACAGAGGATTTTGAGGGCAGTAAAACCTCTCTGTGTGATATTATAATGGTGGATACATGCCATTAGGCATTTGTCCAAATCCATAGAATGCACAACACCCTCAAGTACACTATGGACTTTGCTAATGTGTCAATGTAGTTTCATCAGATGTAACAAATGCACCACTCTGGTGGGGGATGTTGCTAAGCGGGGAGGCCACGCATGTGTTGGGGTGGGGCCATAGTTTATGGGAATATACTCTGTACCTTCTGCTCAATTTTGCTGTGAACCTAAACTTCTCTAAAAAATAAAGTCTATTAAATAATTAAATGCACAGTATTTAAAAAATAAATAGCTATGAAGAACTTTTTAAAAAAGACTTGATAACATTGTCTTCCAACTTGATTTCACCTTTAAACATTATGATTTAGCTTTACTACCTGAATAATTACATATATTATTGAAAATACAAAGTCATAATATTTCAGTTGGTATTACAGATTTGTGATAATTTTAATAACTGTGTTCTCAGTGCTCTGAGTTAATATTTTCTTGTCACATTTGTATGAAATTCCTACAATAATCTTTAAGTTTGATAGAGAGGATTTTGGAGTGACTGGTGGCATATAAAGGAGAGAAAAATGCAAGCAGAGTTGTTCGGGTTGGCTTAAGAAAATGAAATGAAGCAGTAGGCGATGGGCTGTCACTGGAAGGAGAATCCTAAAGCTGTGAAGAGCATAATTAATTAAAGGATGTTGTAATTTGCTCTTGACCCACATTTTAAATTGCACAGAGTTAGTAAACCAGGACTAGAAATCTCCAAAGATATGAAGTGGAAGAGACAATAGCTTGACTTATAAATAGGAAGAACAGGGGTGATAAAAAATTAAGAGTTTAAAAAATATCTGCTGTAGTGAGTGATAAGAAGTGGCCTGCTATATTCTACATGCACTTGAATTTATCTCTGTGTTCTAAGAAACTTGAAGTTATTCTTCCCTAGCCCTGCGACACTCTCTGTGGTTGACAGAAACTGATGTGGGAGGGAGTAGAGGAAACAAATCAGGGGCCATCAGAAACCCGTTGTAATATGAGACTGGTAACAGAAAGTGAGCACTCATTTGCAAAGATTTTTAGATTTGACTTCTCAGGATTCATCCTGAAATGTTAATATCACTCATCTTCCTAATTCTAAATCAGACACACGCTGTTGCATGGTTTGAAATTCTCATTCTCTGTAAAGGTGGAGGGTACTGAATGGATCTTTTTAGGTTTTTTTTACCCACCTGGCATATGTTCCTCTTTTTCTTGTTAAGCATCTAGGTTTTCTACTGAGGGTCTATCCTTCCCTGGACACAGCCTGTGACACTTGCGGGCTCCATCAGATTTGCACTTGGGAATTTAAATCTCGAGTAGAAATATTAGCCAGGAACTGGTTGTCCCAGCTGCCAAGCCCTGAAGTAACAGCCACTAAATTCTATCTGTATTCTCAGAAATGCCATAATTCTTTATCTTTTCTGAGGCAAAATCATTTCTTTGAGTCTATGAGATACCAAATACAGACAGAGCTGGAGCCGCAAGGTTAAGAAGTGTTAATCGCTCATTGCCAGGGAGAGCCACCTGGTGAATTGGGCGTGGCTTGGGAAATGTTTGTGGGCTGGCAGAGATGTGTCTACGTAGATATATTTTTAGGGGCTCCTTGTAATATCTCTTCCAGCAATGGTGCTTTTATTCTAATTAATAATCTATCACTGAAGCAAATGCCTGTTAGTACACTTTTTACTGAAAAATTGGATCTGGTTACTGTTGCCACACAGTGGAGTGAATTCAGTGAAGTAAGCTTGTGGATTTTGGCTACACTTTTCCTTCTTCTATTCACTCATTGTCATTCAATAAACATTTACAGAGCCTATATTATATATAACACACTGTGCTAGGGGCTGATGGGCTTCATCTGAGAACATTTTTATGTGACTAAGATGATCAGCTTTGCTAGACAGAAACTTAAAAGGAGGAAAAAGCCATTCCAGACAGACGGGGATTCATGAAGTTTTTAAAGACTTTTAAAAGATCTTGGTTCTGTAAAACAGATGCCCTTGTTAACAGTTCCTAAATACAGTCCAGTATTTAATCACATAAGACTTCAGAAGATTTTCCTGCTAACTAACCTTAATTCTTCTTTTTAAATCCATTTATGCCTTCTCCCCCATCATTGTACCCAAGGAACAGCTGATTCCTTACAATAATCCTTCATATAGTTAATAGCGTTAATGAGAAAATCCTTTATGTAGTTGAGGCAGTTACTAAGTCACTTTTCAGCCTTTTTTTTTTTTTTTTTGCCTCTAGGCTAAGTAATCCAATTATGTTAACTTTATGCCATAATTAAACTAAAAGATTGCTTTAGAAAAGTTTAATCACATTATTGGAATATCCCCTAACCAAACCAGGTGGCTGTCAAGAACTGTGGTTAGTGGCCTTGTAAAAGCTAAGGATGTTTCATACTATGTGCTGTTCTGTGTTGTAAACCTCCATCTGGCAGAGAGCTTGAGGAAACAAACTAAAACAACTTAGTCACAACCATTGGCTCTCTGTAGTATTTGACACTTGCGTGGACTACCTGAAGCAGATATGAAACATGCCCTGTTGATTAAAAAAAAAAAAAAAATCCTGAGCATAGAAAACTTGGTGTTTTTGCAATAGTGTACTAGAAAATCAAATTCCAAATCAAATAGGCTTTAATCTGATGCCAGCCCAATGAGAGTATAAAACAACCTTATAATTACCAGGCTAAGGGATCTCATGTGTAGTTCACTTTCCCCTGTCCTCTTCCCTCTGCTGGGTTGGGGTTTTACCACCTTGCCATGGTCAAGGTCTGTGTTTGCCGTGAGCCTCTCTTTGGCCATCATTTTTTCTTCTGTGCTTTCTTAACCTACCAATTCACATGCATGAAGTAATGGATACACTAACTATCCTAATTGGATCATTATATCACATAGATATGTAGCAAAACATCAAATTGTACCCCATAAATACATACAATTACAGTGTGTCTATTAAAAATCAATCAATAAAAAAATAACAGGTAGAATTTAACATGTTCTCTAGATAACTTAGACAAAATATGTGTTCCAAATAACTTTATGTTCATCAGCCTTCTTTCACCATCTTTTTAACTTCCTCCTCTGACTGTTATCTAAACCTCAAAATAGGGGAGAAGGAAATTATGACAGTGTTCCCATCTTCCTTCCCTTCTGATAATGAGCATCATGGTGAATTGGAAGCTAAATGACCTCTCAGTTTCAGCTCTTTCTGGGGTTACTATCTTAACAATTTAATGTGCTGAGGGTCAAGACTAGGTTAGGCCAGGAGAGATGCCCAGAGTGCAACATTTAAGGAGGCCCTCACACTTAGTGTCCTACAAGTGCCATCTCTGAAATCTTCCTAGCCTGGGCCCTCCTGATATTTTACCAATTAAGTGTGCAGTGGGTGTACAGACACACTGGAATATGGTTGAGGGAATGGAATCACACTTTTGGTGTAATCCTGAGGCAGTTTGTCCCATAGAGCAGTGGGATAAGAAGTTCTTGAATCCTCTGTATCTGCTGTCTGTGGCTAACTCAAGGTCATTATTCTGGTCCCTCTGACTTTTTTTCTCCTCTTTTGACTTGTGCTGATGTTATGAACTGAATTCTGTCTCCTCAAAATTCATACGTTGAAATTCTAATCCACAGTACCTCGGGATGTGACTATATTTGGAGTTAGGGTCTTTAAAGAGGTAATGTTACATAAGATCATATGGGTGGACCCCAATCCAATATGACTGGTCTCTTAATAAGAAAAGGGAAGGGCACCAGGGAGGCATGTACACAGAAAAAAGGCCATCTGCAAACCAGGGAGGAGAAACTAAATCTACCAACATCTTGATCTGCAACTCTCATCCTCCAGAATAGTACGAAAATAAATTTTTGTTGTTTAAGACAACCAGTCTGTGATATTTTGTTATGGCAGCCCTGGCAAATGTTACTCCAAGAAAGCCCTAGTATATACATGAGAATTTCCTCTCCCTAGCCTTGACCACGACCTTCCTGGGTACTCACACATGAACACGTAGAAGTACCATTTCATTCTATACTTTTTAACTTCAAAGAAGCTATTCTAGGATTAAGAAATCCCTTTATGGGATATAATTAGAATTTGAGGCCAAGCCAAGAAAGACCTCTGGAGGCTTTGCTTTGCTCCAGGAATAGGATTGTAAATTTTAATGGATTGGCTCATTGTTCTTTAAGTTTGAGGCCATGCTCAGTCCCTGCTGTTATTACCTATGGTAGAAAAAAAATCGACTTAATGTCATTCTTGAATGATGCAGTATGCCTTTCTTAAAAACAAAAAGCTGGCTAATTTCCATAATGTACATTTAATGATCGGAACCATTTATTTGTCTTTCTAACTCTTTTACTTAATTTAAGGTTAAACCACATATCTTTTCTTCCCTCTTAAACACACATAGTATATAAACTCCAATAACAATAAAATATAATAATGGACCAAAAGGACACTTCTTTCAGGGAACAAAGACAACCCTTAAGAATCAATCAGGAGTTTGATGGTGTTGAGAGCCAGAAATGGATGAAGAAACCCTAAGACCTAGTGACTGATGTCCTAGGATTTTTCTACTGCCAACTGGCTCAAGTATCTGTATCTATAAAAGGAGGATGTTGGACTAGATTATTTCTAGTTTTGTTGTGAAAGGATTGTATAACAAGAGGTAAACAAAAATAATTGGAAAACTAAGGTTGTATGTTCAAATACTAGCCAGTTGGCCACGTTATCTGAACCTCCAGTTTTTCTTAGCTGAGTTGAAAAATTCAAAGTGAACCTCTTTCTGATCTAGTAACCATCTCAGTCATACCTCCAGAATATATATACCTCTATATTCAGCATTTGGAATTTATATACTAAGCCAAAGCTTTTTAGACCCACATCCCATAGGCCTGGAAGGGGGCTGGGTGGGGATGGCGGTGAGCTGAATAGCAGAGCCCTTAGATTGTCTAAAGGGGGCACCAGCAGTCTGCCTTGTATGACATGGTTGTCCTGTAAGATGATGGCACCCATGGTTGCCGGGTGTTCTGATTTTCTAAGAGAGGACAGATATACAAATTTTAATATCAAACCTAATTTTAAAATGTTAGGAACCAATAGAATTTTTTTTGAAACTGTGCAGGAAAAATAAACAGGTTTGCCATCATTCCTTAATATTCCCATAGTTCCTAAAGTAGGAGCTATGCAAATACTCATTGACACTGAGTTCTGGTACCCACTTCTGTGGGAAGCCTGCACAGTGGTTTTCAAACTACGTTCCCTGAGAACCTAGCAGGTCTTTCATGGCTCCTTAGGGCTACCTATGTATTTGTTGCATTTTTTTTTAACTGGGTCTAAGATTTCATTTGAACAAAGTCTTGTTTTGGTAAATATATGTAAAGAGTTTAAAACAGTACTGGACACATATGAAGCACTATTAATATATTAATAAAAGATTTGTAAGACATTTTCTGTAGGAATAATGAGTTAATGTCCGAATTATTCTATCATGCTGTTCCAAAGAAAGAGCATCTTTCAATTTCATGAAATTCAAAAACATTTTAATGTATCCTTAAAGTTTTTTACTTTATGTAAGACTGTAATGTGCAAAAATCCAATGAGAGCCTTTGCTAGCTTGCAACCTTACTTTTGCTATTTTTGCTTTTAGATTAAAAAAAAGTTTTATAGTTTCATTTCTTATCTAGGTTACCCACAGCTAAGCTGACTTGAGGGATTTTACCTTTGGATCTGAGAGTACAAATACATCCATCAATATTCTATTTCCCAGAGGTATGCTAATTCTCATGAATAATCACAACAATCACAGCAAGTTTTTAGAGATTATAGCTGAATCATTCCTCTGCGATTGCTGTACAGAAAGTCTGTGTTAGAAACTGGTTAACTTAATCGTTCACATTCTGGTCCCTGACCTATCTTTGCAGTCTTGTACTCTGTCAGTGAGGGTCACTTTCTTACTCTGCTTGCATTATTACCTCTGCCCAGAATGTCTCTCACCTCTCTTTGATTGTCTAAATTTTTTTCCATCTTTCAATGCTGGTTTCAAATCCTGTCTCCTCTGGGAAAATTTTCTTGCTCCTTCAATATTACAATCACCCAGTACCAGTCCTGTTATTTTCTTCTTTTGAGACCTCTTAACAATTTATATCTTTGAAGGTACTCATCAAGTTCTTATTATGCATGTTTGTATAACTTCCATAACTTCCTACTCAGCTTTATGAGGGAATATAGATAAACCGTATTCTGTGAAGCAATACTGTACATGTAATTATATCACAAATGGCCCTGTATCTTTGCTTAGACTATTGATTCTTGGTACCTGCTTACTCTCAGGTATAAAGCCCTTCTATGGCCAGTGGATGCTGTATCTGATCTCCAAGATTTTTCCTTCAATCACATTTGAGCTAAACACACACATAGTATAAGCTATACTTATATCAAATTTGTCTCATTAGTTTAACATGTGCTTCTCTTTTGTTCTTATAGATTGTCTTTTCTTGGATCTATAACATACCATATTCTCAGTAATATCTTCAGTACTTGGTTAACTTAGAATGTTTCATAAATTCCTTTTGGGATCGGGGTAAATTAAGATTGCAAAACCTACCCTCTTTAACATTGCCATTGTTTCCCAAAGAAGACTGTAAACCTTGATATTCACTTCACTCACAGACTTGGACATTTGGGAAGACCCTTATGGAGTAACCTTGATCACAAAATGACTTTCAAATGCTATCTGGTGTCCACTAAGGGCTCACAGATGATAGGTGAGGAAAAACATCTCTAAAGCCAATGTGCATATCATAGCAAGCTGGCTCTTTCCTGACACTCAGGTGCTTATACATTCCTTTTGCCTGAGATTGGACCCATGTATATCTGTTGTTACTGTGTAATTATTAACAGTGACCCCTTTTACCCTCAAAATCATCCAAGTTTAGATAATAAATTACATGGTCCTCTATTAATAACAGCCCTTTATTATGGAATATTAGTGCAGTGTTGGAGGGCTGTGAATTGAGAAGCGATTAGGAACTAAATTGTACTGAAGAGATTTTCTCCCTAGAACAGGGACCACTTTCTTCCTGAGTTCACTAGCATTTAATAAGAAATCCTTCAAACAGAGTATGTTTTTATCCTTACAATGTGGTGGATGCCATTACTGGTAATATACAGAGTCACTGATTCTCTTTCATGATGGGGTTGACACAGTGACGAATGTGGTAGCTAGGGAACCCAAGGGGTTTGGTAGCCAGCCTTGGTGACAGTGGGAAACTGCTGAACTGATCATTGTGGCAGAAGAGGTATCTTCAGAAATTTTTGGCTTCTAGTAGATTCTGATCTACTAGAGAATCTGGGTGTTCCCTTTTAGGTAAATCCTCCAGTTGGCCTTGCCAACTAAGGTATAGATTACTTGTAAATAAACAACAACATTCACAGGTCTATATCACTGTGTTTAAAACTCACTCATCTTCCCAGTGCCCTTGTAAGCTAGAACCTCATCTTTAAAATTTGGAGATTATGCCATTTTTATTGTCCATTCAGCTATAGGGCTATGCAGCTAGATTTAGAGATAATATTCAAAATAAATTTTAGAAGAGACATAATTTATAATAAAAGAAAAAAATAGATGTCAAGACTGACTTTAGAGTTTGATTGCAAAAGCTCCTAAGTCAAGACACTTTTCTCAGAGTTCTCAGGTCTTTCTTCTTAACTCTTCACCTCTTATTTAAATCACATAGCAGCTTCTCAACTATGTTATGTGAATGCAAGCTGACCTCATTGATTGATTGGGGAACATGATAACCTGGATATCATTTTAGACTATGGAATTATTATAGAAAAATTAGAGTCATCAATCATATTTTCTGAATAAACTCTACAGTAGTGGTTAAAGGGTAGGCATCATAGCCAGGCTACAGTGGGTCAAATCCCTCCCTCCACTTGCTAGCTGTGTGATTCATGCCATATTCTCATTGTCTCTAAATCGTAGGTCCCCATCTATAAAATAGAAATGACGGTGATAATATTTACTATATAGGGTTGATAGGAAGTATTTGTAAGACAAGGCATGCCGAGTACTTAACACTGTGTCTGACACTTGGGAATGGCCAAGTATTTGTATTAACAATGCATTTCTGATGCTTTGCCTTCTGAGGCCTTGCTGACCTCTCTCAGGGCTAGACAATTTCTAGAGACTGTAAATGTGCACTGATCATATACAAACTAACCAATCCAGAGCCCACACCCCTACCTCCTCTTCTGTTGGACTCTCATACTCAGGGACCCAATTCCTCTACTTTAATCACCCTTTGGAGGGAGACCAGACAGCTGAGGGCAACCGCTATGCCCCCGAGCCTGCTGACATCTTTCAAACTTCCTGCCTCTCCTGCGTGTTCTTTTCCATGTAAGCCACAAGGGCTCTTGCCCACATTTTCCCCTTGCTCTCTCTTCCCTCTGCCGCCTGACTGACCCAGGAGCTTCCCCACGGGCCCCTCCTCTAGAACACTGTAACAAATTATCTTTTCAATGACAGCCAGCTCCTGATTTGTTGCCCTCATCAAACCTGAACTATAACAAAAACCAACATTTAAAGACAGTATTATTATTATAATATTACGTTAACAGAGAGGACCTAAAACTAATTCATTAACCCTATAACTGAAAGCTAAACTAACATTTTTGTATAGATAACTTCTTGAGGCAAAACCCCACCCCCAAATTTTAGATCTCTGCTTTAAAAAATAGAGGACTCAGAAGCCAAGGGATTTGAATTCCAGGTTTAAATCTGTCATTACATTTTATTTGAACAAAATGCTCAGCCTTTTGTGATAGATTCCTTGCTTTTAAAATAAATAAGTAAAATAGCACAATAATGTTGATGAAAACAATTATTAGAAGAATAAAATGACAATGTATAGGGAAAAATAGTGAAGCAAGCTAATATAGAGACCACATCTAGGGAAATACATGCTAAACTATAAATGAACAATGTGTGCAATGAATTATGCATGATTTTAAATTAATTAATGAAATAGATTCATATTAAATGATAATGAAGAATTTCTGGTCCTAGTTTTGAATTTGATACTGAAGTAAATCACTGTGTTAGAATTCCCACTGACAGCCACTGCAGTGTAAATCTCTCCATGTGGCTTGTTCAATGCATCCTTCCTAATGAGGAGGGAGGATGTTGGCAGTGTTGCAACAAAGGAATATGAAAGTGATGCTATGGGTGGATAAGGGATTAAAATATGGAGAAAGAACATAGGATGTATGGATTTGCTTACAAATGAACGTTTTGAGCAAAAGTCATTTATGGGTCAATATCTACAAGGTCTTAGAGAGTGAGGGCTCTGTTTTCTCCTTCCAGTTTTCCCTTTTGTTCTATTTTTTTATGTTTCTTTAGTCATCTAGCATTTTGGCTTGTATGTTTGCTATTTTCCTTGGTTTGTGGCCAGTTAGACCAGCTGGTGGTAATGAGGTCGTTGGCCAGTCCTGGAGGCAGCAAGCAGGGAGCATCATTTGGCAGTGGTTTTCATGGCTAGAGCAAAATAGCAGCCAGTTTTTTTTTTTTAAAGTACCTACCAAATTTCAGGCGCTTCACATGTACTGTCTAATTGGATCCTCCTAATTCTCCTTTGAGTTGAATGTTTACCCCTCACATTTCACTAATCACAAGATTTAGGCTTGTGGAGAGTAAATGGTTTAGCCCAGGTGTTATGCCTTGTAAAGTGACCAAGCTTAGAAGGTCAGATCAGAGGTGTCTCACTCCAAAGTATTTACCAGTGAGTACTTCTCATTCTTAGCTGGTCACAAGGAGCCATGGGCAAGAATAGAACTAAATGCATCAGAAACACTTGTCACCCCTGGAGAAAAAGTCAGGTATCTGGTCTACTAATGGCTTCATCTTTATATGTGAAACCGTACATTCTCATTTGGCTCCATGTATTTGTGCTCTTTCTTGAGCTTTCTAGAAGTCAAAAAGAAACAAATGAACAAGCAACTTCTAATCTTAGCATACTATAAAATGCCTCTGTGAGGGGAACAAATGCCTCAAACTCTTCCCACTTTTTTCTTGCTACTGTTGCAATATTATTTATCTTTTCAGGGAAGCATGCTTTCCTCACCCTCAAATTTGGACACAGCTCATAGATTGGAGAATTCCTTGGTTTTATTATTGTATCGTCTGGCACCTGCTTCAAGACTAAGTTAAATTTTTTTTCTGTGTTCCTATAATTCTTTTAAAAAATTTATTTCAGAGTACTATGGTGTACAAATGCTTTGGTTACATAAATTGCCTTTGCACCACCCGACAAGTGTGCGTATCCCCCAGACAGCATTCACCACATCTGTTAGGTGTGGATTTACCCATCCCCTCCTCTCCATCCCACCTGCCTGACACCTGATGAATGTTACTTCCTGTATGTGTGCATTATTGTTGATCAATTAGTACCAATTTAATGGTGAGTACATGTGGTGTTTGTTTTTCCATTCTTGTGATACTTCACTTAGAAGAATGAGCTTCAGTTTCATCCAGGATAATACAATAAGTAGTTCATCCTTTTTATAGCTGAATAGTACTCCATGGTATACATATACTCCATTTTGTTAATCCACTTATGTATTGATGGGCACTTGGGTTTCCACATCTTTGCAATGATGAATTGGGCTGTTACAAACATTCAAGTGTAGATGTCTTTTTTACAGAATGTCTTTTTTCCCTTTGGGTAGATAATGAGTAGTGGGATGACTAGATCAAATGGTAGTTCTACTTATAGCTCTTTGAGGTATCTCAATACTATTTCCATAAAGGTTGGACTAGTTTGCAGTCCCATCAGTAATATATGAGTGTTCCCATCTCTCCTCATCCACACCAAACATTTGTTGTTTTGGGATTTTTGATAAAAGCCATTCTTACTAGAGTTAAGTGATATCTCATTGTGGCTTTGATTTGCATTTCCCTGATGATTAGAAATGTGGAGCATTTTTTCATGTTTGTTGGCCATTAGTCTATTGCCTTTTGAAAAGTTTCTATTCATATTCTTTGCTCACTTTGTAATGGGGTTGATTTTTTTTCTTGCTGATTTTCCTCAGTTCTATGTAGATTCTAGTTATATCAGCCATTTGTCAGATATATAGCATGCAAATATTTTCTCCCATTCTGTAGATTGTCTATTTGCACTAGTGATAGTTTCCTTGGCTGTGCAGAAGCTTTTTAATTTGATCAGGTCCCATTTATTTATTTTTGTTCGTGTTGTGATTGCTTTTGGGGTCTTCTTCATAAATTCTTTGCCTAGGCTGATGACTGTAAGAGTTTTTCCAACATTTTCTTCCAAAATTCTTATAGTTTTATGCCTTAGGTTTAAGTCTGTTATCCACCATGAGTTGACTTTTGTGAGAGGTAAGAGGTACAGATCCTGTTTCAGTCTTCTCCATGTGGCTATCCAATTTTCCCAGCACCATTTATGGAATAAAAATTATTTTCCCCAGTGCATGTTTTTGTTTGCTTTGTCAAAGATCAGATGGCCATATAGGGATGGTTTTATATCTGGATTCTCAGTCCTGTTCGATTGGTCTAGGTCTCTCTTCTTCTGCCAATACCATGCTGTCTTGGTTACTATAGATAGCCTTGTAGTATAGCTTGAAGTCTGGTAAACTGATGCCTCCCAATTTGTTCTTTTTGCCTAATGTTGCATGGCAACATTAGTTATATGGGGTCTTCTCTGGTTACATAGGAAGCGTATTGTTATTTTTCCTAGATCTGTGAAAAATGATGTTGGTATTTTAATAGGGATTGCATTGAATCTGTAGATCACTTTGGGTAGTATAGACATTTTAACAATGTTGATTCTGCCAACCCATGAGCATGGTATGGTTTTCCATCTGTTTACATCCTCTGCTATTTTCTTCCTTAGTGTTTCATAGTTCTCTCTGTAGAGGTCTTTCACCTGCTTAGTTAAATATATTCCTAAGTATGTTACTTTCTTTGTTTTTATGGTGAAAGTTCTTGAGTCTTTGATTTGGTTCTCAAACCAAAGACAGTGGTTCTTGAGTTCTTTGACTGTTGCTGTATAGGAATGGTACTGATTTCTGTACATTGATTTTCTAACCTGAGATTTTGCTGAATTTGTTTATCAATTCCAGTAGTCTCATGGCATAATCTTTGGGGGTTTTCTAGATATAAGATTATATTGTCAGCAAAGAGATATATTTTGACCTCTTCTGCCCCCATTTGGATGCCCTTGATCTGCTTCTCTTGTCTGATTGGTCTGGCTAGGACTTCCAGCACTATGTTGAATAGAAGCAGTGATAGTGGGTAACCTTGTCCAATTCTCATTCTAAGCAGGAATGCTTTCAATTTTTCCCCTTTCAGTATGATATTTGCTGTGAATTCGTCATATATGGCTTTTATCATTTTGAGTTAAGTCCCATCTATGCCTATTTTGTTAAGTGTTTTTATAAAAAGGTGCTGAGTTTTGTTGAATGCTTTTTCTACATGTATTGAGAGGATCATATGGTCTTTGTTTTTACTTCTGTTTGTGTGATGAATTACATTTATAGATTTGCATATGTAGAAGCATACCTTCTTCAACATCCCTGAATCCCTGGGATGATGCCCACTTGGTTATGATGGATTATTTTTTTGATGAGCAGCTGAATTTCAGTTGCTAAGGGTTTATTGATACTTTTTGTATCTGTATTTATAAGGGATATTGGTGTGTAATTTTATTTTTTTTGTTGAGTCCTTTCCTGGCTTTATTATCAGGGTGATATTGGCTTCATAAAACGTGTTGGGGAGGTTACTTCCTTCTCAATGTTGTGGAATAATTTCTACAGGATAGGCACTAGTTCATCTTTGTAGGTCTGGGAAAATTTGGATGTGAAACCATCTGGTCTGGGACTTTTTTAAGGAAGGTTTTTTAAATTGCTGTTTCAATATCGGTAGTTGATATTTGTCTGTTCAGGAATTCCATTTCATCTGGATTGAGCCTATGGTGGCTGTGTGTCTAGGAATTTGTCCATTTCCTCCACGTTTCCAAGTTGATGTGCATAGAACTTTTTATAGTATTCAGAGATGATATTTTGTATATACGTGCTATCAGTTTTAATTTCTCCTTTTTCATTCCTAATTGAGCTTATTAGAATCCTTTC
>CAUYRT010064866.1:0-55161 GCA_963574885.1 Lepilemur ruficaudatus | reverse complement strand
TAGTTTGCAGTCCCACCAGCAGTGTAGGAGTGTTCCTATCTCTCTGCATTTACATCAACATTTATTGTTTTGTGACTTTTTGATAAAGGCCATTCTCACTGGAGATAAGTGATATCTCATTGCAGTTTTGATTTGCATTTCCCTGATGATTAGAGATGTTCAGCATTTTTTCATATGTTTGTTAGCCATTAGTCTATCTTCTTTTGAAAAGTTTCTGTTCATATCCTTTGCCCAGTTTTTGATAGGGTTGTTTGATTTTTTCTTGCTGATTTTCCTGAGTTCTAAATAGATTCTAGTTATCAGCCCTTTATCAGACGTGTAGCATGCTAAAATTTTCTCCCATTCTGTAGATTGTCTGTTTGCTCTCATGGTAGTCTGCTTGGCTGTGCAGAAGCTTTTTAATTTGATCAGGTCCCATTTATTTATTTTTATTGTTGCTATGATTGCCTTTGGGGTCTTCTTCACAAATTCTTTGCCTAGGCCCATGTCTATAAGAGTTTTTCCAACATTTTCTTCTAGAATTCCATAGTTTAATGCCTTAGGTTTAAGTCTGTTATCCACCATGAATTGATTTTTGTGAGAGGTGCGAAGACTGTTTCAGTTTTCTACATGTGGCTTTCCAATTTTCCCAGCAGCATTTACTGAATAAAAATAGGCTGCAGCTGAGGAAAGCATGATCTGTTATAGAGAGATGGAGCCCATCAATATAAACAGTTTAAAGATTTCTATTGTGTCATTCTTTTCTTTCACTTTTTCTTCTCTGCTCTTAATATCAATTTTAGCCATTGTCCTACTTTCTTTGTTAACTAAGCAATTCTGAGAATGATTTCTCCATTATCAATAAGGACTTTTTGAAAGGTTGTTTTTATTTTTTAAATTACATGTGTTAATTCCACAACATTTTTTTTTATTTCAGCATATTATGGGGGTACAAATGTTTAGGTTATGTTCATTGTCTTTCCCCCGCTCTCACCCCAGAGTCAGAGCTTCAAGTGTGTCCATCCCCCAGATGGTGCGCATCACACTCATTATTATGTATGTATATGCCCATCCCCTTCTCCCCCCTCCCATCTCCCTAACACCCAATAAATGTTATTCCTATATGTCCACTTAGGTGCTGATCAGTTAATACCAGTTTGTTAGTAAGTATGTCTGGATTTTGTCACCAAGCATACTTTACTAGCTTAATGTGAGATTGGAAGCTGTCTTGTTTATAGGTGTTTCCTGTTTTCTCTGTACACCTTCTTTAAATCATTCTAAAAACTATATAGAAGGTTCTTATTCAGCTGGACTAGGCAGGAGCTTGTGGATGTCTTTGTGCATAGTGCATTGTCTTTCACTGGCTGTATTGGGTAATAATGGGTTTGAACATGAATGTGTATGTAGGAAGTAGAACGAAAAAGCAGTTGCGCCAGAAACCTAGAGGTAATATAACGTTCATTCATCAAGCATTTGTTAATATGGACAAATTTTTGGATGCTGGGGTGCTACTATAGTTGAGATAGAAATATATGAATCATGATCCTTTTATTCCAAGTTCAAGATACTAAAGCTATACATCTATGCTTTGAAAGTGCCACTATTAACTTGTAACCAAGTTACCAGGCCTTACACTTCCATAGATTCATACAATGTTTAATTTTTTATGATTCAATAAAATTTTAGAAGCTACTTTTCAAATTAATAGATTTTGAATGAAATGAAAGGGGAAAAATCAGGCAATGGGATCACATATCTCTCCTGAGTGTTTCTGTATTTTACCAAAACAAGGCCAAATTTTTAGATGAATTATCCTTTCTTTAGGCCAATTCAGAGTTTCTTCCTTTTTGCACCCAGCATTTCTTAATATTGTACATCAATGGCAGCTTCTCTCAGCCTTTTCTCATTTTCTTACTGAAATACTGCTATACTTTGTGATTTTAGGACTCCAATATGTACTTCATGTCAAATTATATCAATGCAATGAAGTTAGACACATTCATCGAAAGTTTGAAGAATATCAACATAGTAAAGATAAGTCATGAATTTAAATTTGTGATTAAATATTATCAGAGGAGCGAAATGGTATTTCCAGTTAATAATCCTCAGGCAGAATTTTCAATAGATAAGTTGTCTCTACTAAGAGGCTGCAAGATGAATTAAAAGAACAGAATATAGAACTTAGGTCTGTTTGAGTTCAAGGTCCAGCAATTACCAAGAATATGAACTGTGTAAATGAATCACTTCAATCTCAAAGTTACCTCTAGTAGGAAATAATCTTTTTATAATACTCACAGTGTTATTTTAAGGTTCATGCTGAAAATGAATAAATGTTTGTGAAGTGCTTTGCAAATGTTAAATATTTTATGCTATTTTTATTATTTCAGCATAATTTTCCTTGATTTTATAATAAATCCTATGAACAAAGGTAGATTTAAATTGGAGGAAGGTCAGACTGGTTTAGTTAAAATAGAATTATCACCGCTTATAAAACTAACATATATAAACATTCATTGAATGAAATGATGAAAAGGAATGAATGTGTTCTAAAAGCACTACAAAAAGTGATTGATTTAATTGTTCTCTGCAATTTGACCAAAAAGAAGTTTATCAGAAATGATTGCATGAAGCATCAATTTTGGCCCCAATTAGATGTATTGAGAATGCAAACATGTTTAATAGGGTAGATTTTAAGTTTTCTCATCACAAAAATGATTCTTATTTGAGGTAATGCATATGTTGGTTGATTGGCTTGATTTAGTCATTCCAAGATGTATATATATTTTACACATTATGGTGTAGATGATATACATACATATACACATATATATTAATGTACAAAATTTTATCTGTCAATTAAAAATAAAATAAAATAAATTGTAGGAAAAGAGTGTATTGCAAGTATTCACATACTAAATCCCAAAGAAAATTTCCCTGTGGGATTTTACACAGCAGAAGACTTAAAGATTAAAAAAGTTAAAAAATCAATGAGATTCACTTTATCCCTTAAGGGTATAGTACCTTTGTGTTAGTGATGGCATGAATAGGATGCAGAAAATTAAACTTATATATAATCTGACTTTATAGAGCATTTCTGTACAGGGCTGGCTTTAAAGAGACCAATTTTTGCCAAATAAGTTAGTTGGACAGTACGATGATGCTGTACACTAGATCAATGCTGGTCTTCAGGTAAAGAGTAAAATCAAAAACCACATAGGAGGAAATAAAGAAAAATTGGAAGGGTAAAGGACAGGTTAGTGGAATAGAATTTGTCCGTAAGAAGAGAAAAAAAAAGCATCATGTTTCTCCTAGTGGTCTCTTTCATACCTGTATCCTAAATCATCACTTACATGTTAATGATTCCATCTCTCCAGTCTAGTTCTCTCTGGAGCTCTTTATGTGGGCATAGAGTTACTTGCTGGACATCTACAACATGGAGCCATGGGCACTTCATTTATTTCCAAAATTGACATCATCATTTCACTCTCATAAACCTATTCTCCATCCTGAACTAAATCATAAATTTTACCAGTTATTTATTCAACAAGTATTTATTGATTAACTAAATTATGCTAGGCACTCTGATGAACTTACAAATAGTAGGATAGTAAGATAAGTGAACTCCCAAGTAGAACATGTAAAATAAGGGATTACGTAAGTCATAAGTAAGGAAGTCATTTTATTGGCCTTGTTTCCATCATCCTTAGCATCAAATCAGACAATTGGTTCTATTCATATTTATTAATTGAAGGGGAAAAAAAAACTTCTCATATTATACATATCTATCTTCCTGTCCATTTACCATTATTTCTTTCAGGTTACTGTTGTAGGTTATCACAACAATCTCCACACTGATCACCTCGTTTTTATTGTTAAAACCACCAAATACATCTGCCTTCCTATGGTTGAAGCAATCTTTCCATCTTAAAAATGTAATTATGCCACAACACCACCTAAAATTATTAAATATTAATAGGATCAAGTCTTAAATTCATTGGTTGAACAAAAATAAATAAATAAAAAGACCCTGACTACCAAATTAGTACCAACTCCAAATCTATATTTTACAGCAGTATCAAGCTACTTGTTCAAAAACACAGTAGTATTTATTTCTCACACATCTTGAATTTTGCATATGTCTTTGCCTCTGCTCAGAATTCCATCTTCAGATCTGAACAACTAGGAAAAAAATGTCTTAAACTTTCAAGGCTCTGATAAAAAGTCTTTGGATTTTGAAGCCTGTCTATATTTTGCCAGTTCTACTTCCTTTACTACCTTATTTACATTTCTTAAGAAACAAAAAAATTATTCATTGTTTTTTCTACTAAGTAGCCTGTATCGTGATTCATTTCTTTATTTCCTTATCTATACTTCTGCATTTGTCCAAAATGTATTTGGGATAACCAACTGTCCTGTCTTGAGGTCAAAAATTACATAGTCATTTTTGTACCTCAAGTTCCTAACACAGGGCTTGATATACCTAAGGGGCAAATAAAACATTTCTGAAATGAGACAGAAAAAGATGGAAAAACAAACAAAAAAGAAATGATAAAAGCCTCAGCTAAAGAGAGTCTCTAGTAGTAACCCAAGAGATAACTACTCCATGCTTATTACATAACTTCGCTCAGTAGCAACTGAGATCATAGGGCTAGTAGTGAGGATTTGACAATGAACAGCTTAGGCTAAGAAAGATAAAAGTAACAGAAATGAACATACATACCTCTGTGTGTATCGAATAAAGCTAAAGTGGCCTTGACTTGGTTTGTTTTGTTTTGTCATTAGTTTTATTTCCCTGGAAATAATATTTTGTATAAGTTATTAATTAAACCTCAGTGTTCATTCTTGATGGAAAAAATCATTCAAAAGCATCTCAATGTGCTGTGATCTATAATTTTTCCAGGCCTCTCCCAGATGCCTTGCATTTATAATTTAAATTCACCTTCCTAATAAATCTGTGAGGGAGGAATCATGACTCCCATTTCACAGATGGAAGCAGGCTAAGGCCTGGATAAGGATACCTAGTGAGTATTGTCAGCAGTTTATTAGCTCAGAAAACACATATTGGTCTAAGGCCTTGGGGCATAAGAAAAAGTAGTCACTCTTAAGTGAATTAAATCACCTTGGTGACAGAGGAGAAACCATTTCAAGACATTTTCAGAGGGGAAGTGTTACAGAACCATCCAATAACCTTTAGCATGATTTCATTTTCTTCCCTAGTGAAAAGAATCAGAATTCAGCAAATTAAGCATTCTGATTGGTTGCACAGCTCTGGATGATTTACGAGTGTCTTTTAAGGAATAATATGTTATGTATCTGAATCCAATAATAAACACATGTTTCATTTTGATTACTAATTCTATCAAGAAGGAATAAAAATGACTGTAATACGTTGCCTGCCCACCACCGAAATAAATCCTAGGCCTAGACATTATGCAGAACCAAGCATGATTCTTTATATCCCTAAAATAGCAGAAGGCAAAAAAGAATATTTTCTCTCTCCTAGCAAGGAATGTGATGAGGTCTACTGCCACTGTGCTTTAGAAACTGGCCTTCTAGTCAATGAATATTTACCGACTACTACTTTGTGCCAAACTCTGCACAAGAATTGGGGATATAGAGGCAACTAAGTAAGACTCCTTCCCTCTGAGAGGCTCACAGTTTAGGGAAGAAGAAAGGAAGTTAGGCAAGGAAATAAATTGCAGCATTAGATATTCTCATGGAGGTAAATGGTAAATAGCATCATGAAAACAAAGATTAATAAGCGCTTTACTTATCTTTCACTAGGCATCATGCTTTATTGGGTATTTTACGTTCATTTGCTTCAATTCTCATAGTGAAATTATGCAAGATTAGTATAATTACCCTAATTTACAAATAAGGAAATTGAGGCTGTCATGTTAAGTAGTCACTATAAGGTCAAGAGACAAAAAGTAGAGAAGACAGGGTTTGAAACCAATTCTACATAGCTTCAGAAATTGAATTTTTTAGGGCCACATAGCTCTCAGGAGCCAATTCATGAATCTTTTATGCTTTCCAATATACTTTGCCACATATTAAAATTTCATTTTTAAATTTTAGTGTTGTAGGAAGTTTAATAACAGCTCCTCCACTCCATTGCTTTGCAACTTTGACCATGTTACTAAACATCTCAACACTTTATTTTTCTCAGTTATAAAATATGGATAATATTTAATAACAGTAACTACTTCATTGTTTTGTTAGAAGGAATAAATGAGTTACGTGCTCAAGATTAGAGGTTAGCAAATATTTTTTTGTAAAGGGCCAGATAGTAATACTTTGGGTTTTGCAGATGACACCATCTCCGTAATATCTGCTCAATTCTGCTGTTGTAGCATATGAGTAGCAACAGAAAACCTGTAAATTGAATGTTGCTTTGTTGCAATAAAACTTTATTTGCAAAAATAAGTGGAGGGCCAGATTTAGCCTATGGGCTTAGTTTGCCAACTCTTACTATTATATAAAGTATATGCTGAATAAGTATTAGCTAATATTATTACTAATATTAGTTTTTAAGTTAGAAAAAATGAGATGCTATGTGCCTTATCAAGAGCCAAACACATAGTATATTTATTAGGGTTGAAGCTTGCATCTAATCTTCCAAATTCAAATTCAGTGGCTTCTCCTTAAAATCCCTACAAGGGCACTTGTATAACTTCTGTGATCTTTCTGATTTGTCTGTTGAGAGCATCTTGTTGTCACAGAAAGTTTTCCATTTCAGCTTCCAACTGCTTACTCACTGGGGCAGAAGAACAGAGTTACAGTGTTTTTTTGATGGAAAAACTCTAACATGTTGACAATGAATGTAGGATCCCTGATATTTGCTGACTCTGGAGATCACTATACAGAGGCAAAATATAAAAGCATAGTTATTGTCATAGCTTTGACTTCCATTTTCAATTAACCCTCAAATAACATATCCTCAGGTAAGCCATCACCTGAGCACTCTGACTTTTCCCAGCTCTCTGCCTCTTAATCTCATGGGAAATGCTTGAAACCTCCACTGATCTTTAGTTACCTTATTGTCTTACAAGACATATTTCAAACTCCACCACTGCGGGCATGCCTGGCCACTCCTCTGAGCATTGTTGTCAATTATTACTCCAATATTCTTAGCTCATATTCTTATTAACATTTCTTATTTCTCATTTAGTTTTATTGTTTCCAAAGTCCCTAAGGCCTTTAAAGTACTTTGTCTCTTTAACATCACTCACTCTATCAAGATTAGTTATTTTATGCGGACTCCACAGAAGCCTGGGCCCCATGTGATGGGATGGAACAAGGTCTGGATTTGCCTCTACATATAACTGGGTTCAAATCCAGACTCTGCATGCAATTAGCTCTGTGACCATGGGCAAATTGGAGGATTTATCTGATCTTGCTCCTTTATCTGCAGAATGGAAATATTATCTACCTTTTTGGGTTCTAAGGATATATAAAATAAATGCTAAGAATCTCCTTTAAGCCTGCAACCCAATTTTTTCTTACCATTTATTACCTTTCCTCTACTTTGTTTTCGCATGCTGCCTTGCTAAGAGTAAGCCCTTGGAATTTGTTAATTGTTTGACACATGTATTAAAGACTTGGCTATTTTTTGCATACTTGTTGATGTCCACAAATGATGACTTTTAAAAAATATCTTTCCCTATTCTTCGTCTATGTTAACCAAATAAAATGGTAATAATATGGTAGCTATAGTAGAAAAATACACAGAGTGGTACATATTATCTAGTGTGTCCTTTAAGGTCAATTTTAAAATTCATTCTATTTTCCTCAAATCATGCAATTTTTATACATATTATTTTATTTACAGCAAAGCTGCATTATTTCAGTCTTTGTGACTAAATAAAATAGATTTCCTAAATATTTCCACCCTACATATTTATTCTTGCACATTTTTCAAAGTAATGTTACATCTGCCTTCATAAAGATTTACTGAAATAAGCAGGACAGAAATTTATCAATCAGATTTCCTCAGAAGGAAACACACTGATGGAATTATAGTGACTATGAAAAAATGTGTGATAAAAGTAGAACTTGGGTCTTCTGATTCTTAGTTCTTAAAATATGCACCATTCACTATCTTTGTTGTCACTATAGGGACAAGTCAAGGACAACATAAAGAAGAGAAAGTAAGAGATAAGCATTGTAAAGATAAGAACTGGGCCAAGTGACATATGAGATGAGATTCTACTTTGAAGCAAACCACACACTGAGCTGCTTCAGTTTTCCTCAGGTGATCAGTATTGGGGAGATTAAGACAGGGATATTTGGAGAAGACACAACTAAGAAACACAGACTGCAAGACAGGTAGATGACTTTCTTTCATTTTTACTCAAATATGTAACTGGTTTTAGAAAAAACAGACATCAGTTTGCACTGATACTTGAGAGCTACTGCATTAGCAAACTTTTATCTGTGAACTATATGCCAACATTATTGTACCCCTTGAGGTAGACATTATGATTATTGGACTTTCTTTATAGATAATAAGATTGAGACACAAATAAGTTAAATGATTTTTGCAAGATTACATCTGACAGCTAATATATCCAGGATTTGAACCTAAGAATTCTATCTCTGGACTCATAGTTTTAACTACCATAGCATTATAATTCTTTCATAAGGTCCTCTGCTATTCAGAATCCCCAAATTCATTCTCAGTTGTTAGATTGGGCTCATTAAATTACTCTGTAGATAGTGAGTCTCTAAACTGTGGTTTCTTTTTTCAGATAGTTGAGAGCCTCCTCGTTTGACCAGGTTTCTGGTGAGGAAACTGTACTCTCACTGTTTAATGTAATTAAACTAGAATTTATCAGTCTGAGGGGCAGTGCTCATATTGCTTATATATTCTTTCTTCTAAGAATGATCAAACTACTTGAATGCATATGCCTAAAAGCACTGAAAGAAAAGTGACAGACAGGACAGCTACTAAACTCCGCAAGGCAGGCCCTCCTGAGGGATTCTACTTTAAGACTTCACTCCGTCACCCTGACTGACCCTCCTAATGAGAGAAGGAATGGGGCCATGGAAGGGGGTTGGGTGGTGGAGTCTATGTTGGCTTTAAATTCTTTCTCTTTCAGTTCTAAAAATGTTGAAATAACCAAAGTTTATTTCTCTATATGCATTGTAGGGATAATAAAGGAGTGTTAGAACTGATAAAAGAAAATAATCTGTTACTGTGCCTGGCATTTATTGGGTGGTTAATGATGGTCCATATACATGCATAGATATAAGCACATATTATCAAGCTCACCAGCAGATAAAACATGCTTTACTTTATTGATGGTTAAAAATAGGAGTGTGGGTTTAGAGTTTGGCTCTTTCATTGCCTAACTGTACGATAATAGACCAATTATTCACCCACTTTCACTATGAAATGAGGAAATTAAGACCACTTCCTACTGTCAACAACATATGAGAATATTTGTAATGGTTTGCAATAGTGCCTGGGGCCCAAAAAGTGAGATGTGTGATCTTGATCACCTACAATACAACTATTTTTAAAATGTCACATTTTAGAGTTGTAAATTCCCACCCCTTGGTTTGTGTGTTCCACCTATTCCTCTCCCAGATATATCTGAAAATCCCCAGATGTTTTGAGTAAAATTAAGTTACGGTGCCTTTAGAAATCTATGGGGCCAGAAGGAGAAGAAGGTATGGTGAAGCATATTTCCTGGACAGTCAACACTGGGCAGGCAAGTGGATCACTGTTGCTTGGCTTCACCACCACTTGCTGGTGCAGCCAGGTTCACCACCTTTCTTATCGTGCTGCTTTGGTTCATTTTCTTTAGACTCTGCTCATCCCTGGGTCTTTTATGGCCCCTGTCTGCACCACTCCTGAACGTCTGATTTAATTTACCTCCTCATCTAGGGTAGAAATGCTCAAACTCTCTATGGAGAGGGACCATCTTGTGTGTGTTTGTTTTTCAACTCATAACTACAATAATTTCCTCTGTTGTCTCATAGTTATAGAGGCTAAAAGTCTGAAATATGAGTGTTGTCAAGGCCATGTTCCCTCTGAAACAGAGTGGGGAATGCTTCATTGTGTCTCTAGCTTCTAGTGGCCTGTCAGCAGTCTTGGTGTTCTTTGCTTTGGAGCTGCAGCACTTCAATCTCTGCCTCTGTCATCATGGGACATTCTGTGTGTCTTTCTCTTCCCATGGCATTCTCTTCTGTATATGGCCGTGTTCAATTTTCCCTGTTCTTATAATGATACCGGTTATATGGATCTCATCTTAACTTCACTACAACTGCAAAGACCCTATTTCTACATAAGATTATATTCCGAGGTACTGGGGTTAGAACTTTATATCTTTTTAGGGGGCACAATTCAACTCATAAATAGCATACACATCATTTTTCCTGTACCCTCTCCAAGGAGACAAGGCCAGTGACCAGGTACTTGAATGCCAGAGTAACGCAAATGATTATCAATATCCTAAACATTGTCTATTTCTACCTTATCTCATCACTATTCACTAACAGTTTGTGGACTGAAACTTCAACCACACAAGAAGAAGTTCTGTTTTGTAGAAAAAAATGATAGGGCCATGAATGCTAGTTGGTAAATTCTGCATTGAAGCAATGAAGTTGGACACTCTTAAGGGTTGTACCTATCAAGGTACACCAGCAGGACTGAAGGGCTCAGAAAGGTCCTCACACCTTATTGTTCGGTCTCTGGATTGCTCTTCCACTTATTTTCATCCACATATCTCTTGTTCATCTTTTATAACTCAAATTATATTTCCCCTAATGTTCCACCTAGTCTAATCTAGATGTGTTTCCTCTATATGCCCAGAGAAGCCTAGCATGTTTCTATGCTAGCACAATAATTATTGGTCTATGTGTCCCTCTTCCCCTTAACACGGTGAATTAGTGCCCTTGAAGAGAAGATTCATCTCTCATTCTAACTGGTCTCCCCAGGGTCCATTTAGTGCCTGGTGCATGTTGTGTGCATTTGCTTACATTAATTCATGGATAAATAAATGAATGCATTGCCTTTCCTGGGAAAAGCACTCCTCATTACACTGGAGTCTCTTTTTCACCAGATGTCGGAGCCACCAGGGACAGTACCAGATTTAAGAGTCTTTTTTAGACTCTTGGCAGATATAAGTCTTCCACGAAAACACTAATGACCACTGAAGACCTTTCAGATGTTTAAATAAATCATATTTCTCGAGACTGATTATTTTGCTTCATTGGTGTCTGTAATTATATTTGAGAGATATGCTGTGCCTAATTGCTAATGTCCAATTACATATTGTGCTAATGACCAGTTTTTCATGTATTTTATTTATTTAATAGTATTTAAACATTCACCGTACCACAAAAGTAACGATTTCTAACTTCGTCTTCATTTTGGAGGGTATATATTGTTGAGGTTTTTCATTTTTAGTGCACTGACTAGTGATAAATTTACCTTTATTGTAAGACGTAAACTTAAAATTCCATTGAAATTATGAAGTAGTTTTCAGATATGATAATTTATCCATTGGTGATTCTTAACCTGGAGAATTGTTAATGAGGGAAAGAACTTGAAATCATGGTGCCTTGAAAACGGTTTGCAGACTTGTACTGAACTGAATGTAATAGACTTGCCTATACTCTTATTAGGCTTTCCTTTTTCTAAAATCAATTTGCCATCATTTTTTATGAAGAAGTTCTTTTCAGGAAGTTGCATTTTAAATTTGCACATTACCAAAATTTTTCTATTCATAGTTTTTAAGGGGCAATCATGAGCCATTAAGAGATGAAAGAATGTACAGTTAATCAAGTCAGAGATTGGTTGATTTATCACAGTCAGTTTCAGGTTTACGTTTATCAAGTGTCCTTTTAAAAGGTCACTGGGAAAGGTGAGTATGCTTCTCTTTTCCATGATCATATGGTTGTAAAAGGCACACAAAAACATTTGCCTAGGGATCAGGGAGAATTCTACTGATTGGTTTCATCCCAGCAGGACATGTGATGGACATGTATGTCAGCACATATTTTTCAGTTTTAGCTGTCCTCTGCACAGAACATAGGGATTAGAGAAAAACGGGGTTGAATTGCAGGGGGAGTAAAATTATGTCTTTTTATTTAAAAACTTGCTATTTCTGGTAATGCTAGCAGTTCTGCTTTGCTTTTCAGGGACTTCTTGCTTTACTACTATCAATTTTGTATAATAATTACGACAAAGAAAATTATTAGAAATTTACAGTAATTTTAGCTTAATTTTGAATACTAATTCCATTCATGAATTATTTTGGAATTTTCTTTAATTGATGAATACAAGTTTGCAAATCACAGGATAAAGTATTGGTGGCTTTTTCTCTGATTATTTTTCATGAATTTTCCACATATGCCCTCTTCTCTTTTTTCTCATTTATCTACAAGTTCGAAGACCAAGCTCCTTGCTCCCAATAGCGTATGTAGTGCCAGTAGAATAAGACTCTGCTGAGTAGCAGAGGATCGTTTTGCAATCCACTTAACTCGGGGTTAAGAGGATTTCAAGAAAGCAATCATAAGAAAAGAAGAGAATAGAAGTGATGCAGTTCTGTTAAAACTCTTTTTATCTCCACTTCTGAAATGCTCCTCAGTGTGCTAATCATCTCTCATTTCCAATATTGTACCCCTTGCTTTGCTTGCCTGCCTTCCTGCCAATTCTCTCTCTGCTGTCACTTGAAAATTGCCATGTGAAAATCAACCTTTATTGCCGTCAATTCACAATGTGTATGTGTGTATGTGCGTGTGAGTTTGTGTGTGACTTTTAGATTCATTTTAGCTTTTGTGTAAGGGAGTGCTATTCCTATGTAATTATTTGTCCTCACCCCTTCTCTTTGTCTCTCTGCTTCCATTGGCATAGAGAAGGGCATTATCAATGAAAGCTTTAGTTTCAACAAGTCCTGGATGACCCATGCAGTTGTACAGGTGCTGGATCCCGTAAACGAGCTTGGTCATGAAGGTAAATGAGGCTTATATCCAACATATATTTCTCCTATCAAAATTTACCCCACATTGCTTGGCAAGAGTGTGTGTGCATGCGTGTGTGTATGTGCATGTGTCTGAAACTGTCCAGTAGAATAGGAACCTTTTTGTTCTAATTTATGCAAAGGCACCATATAAACTAGCAGTGGCCCTTAGTGGGGGCCTAAAATGAAATTTTAGATGAAGCAAATTAAATTCTTTCAAAATCTTCTATTTGCACAATGACTCGAATAGTCTGCCTTTGTGTGCTATAGATACATATTTTTTGTAATGGGAAAAATTCATTTTTATTGTTAGTTAACAACCTCATGGGATTTATATTTTATTTGATTTGCATCATTTATATATTTCAATATAAAATATTAGAATTTAGCAAACAGATTCCATCAGCTGAAATAAACAAACAACATATGTGTGTTAGGTATGTCATTAGGGCATTGTTCAGTTTTTATTTGTGAAGATACTCCTTTTTGAGTGTGAACAAAAGTAAATATTGCTTTAATTATACTTCCAGATATATTTACTAAGAACACTACTGATTTCATTTGTACTTCTCTAAGTTTCCGATAATATTCAGTCCAGTTGATTCTTTAGAAAAATGCCCTCAAAATGATCTCCTAAAAGACTTAAAATACCTGGGTTCTTGTATAGTTTTTTTTTTCTTTTACTGTTCTTTAAAAATTTTTTAATTTTTAATTATCATGAATACATCATAGTTGTAACATTTATGGGGTACATGTGATGTTTTGATGCAGGCATAAAACATGTCATAATCAAATCAGGGTAATTGAGGTATTGATAACCTCAAGAATTTATCATTTGTTTGTGTTAGGAACATCCCAGTTCCATTCTTTTACTTATTTTAAAATATACAAAAAGTCATTAAGCGTAATAAACAGTACTAGAATACTAGATTTATTAGTTACTGAATACTAGATCTTATTCATTCTTATTGTTTTTTGCACACATTAACTAGCCCCACTTTATCCTTCCCTCACTGTTGCCTTTCCCATCTTCTTATAACCAATATTCTACTCTCTATCTTCATGAGTTAATTCTTTAAAATTTTTAGCTCTCACATATGAGTGAGAACATGTGAAATTTATCTTTTTATGTCTGGCTTATTTCACTTAATATAATGTTCTCCAGTTCCATCCATGTTGTTGCAAATGGCAGGATTTCATTCTTTTTTATGCCTGAAAAAATATTACATTGTGTATATGTACCACGATTTCTTTATCCGTTCGTCCACTGATGGACACTTAGGTTGATTCCATATCTTGGCTATTGTGAATAGTGCTGTACTAAACATGGAAATGCAGATATCTCTTCCATATACTGATTTTCTCTCTTTGTATATATACCCAGTAGTGGGATTGCTGGATTGTATGGTAGTTTTATTTTATTTATTTATTCATATGGTAGTTTTATTTTTAGTTTTTTTGAGTAATCTCCATATTGCTCTCTACAGTGACTGTACTACTTTACATTCCCATCAAACATCCAGAGGTATATGTAAGAAGAAGCATGGGCACTATATGTTGCAAGAAGTATTTTTTTCATCAGTTTCAAATCCCTAGTTGTTTTAGTTTGTGTATAAATAATCTTCCTCAAGCCTTGCCTTGCACAGACATAGGTTCAAATTCAAGTTCTGTTTCTTGCTGGTTTGTGTGATATTGGTTTGCTTAACCTCAGCACCTCTCCATTTCATCACTTAATAAATGAAATTTAAAAATACTTCCTAGTCTGTGTTCAGAGTTATATGAGATAATACATATGGCAATACCTACCATGTATCAGAGTAGATGCTTAATAAATGAAACTATTTACTCTGAAAGTTTTTATTTTTCAAAACCCACTTCACATTTGCATTTGCCATTTTTTGCAAATAAAAATGGAGGTTGCTCAGTTAAATCTGAATTTCAAATAAAGAACAAATAACTTTTAGTATAAGTAAGTCAAAATTATGGCATGAAACATATATATACCTATACTAAAAATATCCATTGTTTATTTGAAATTTAGATTTAATCGTATTTCTTATTTTTATATTTGGCAAACCTACATACAAGTTATGTTATGCATGAGCCTTTTCAGATGCCAAAATTAGTGAATTAGGCAATATTAATTCCTTTGTATTCCCTTCCAGCTTTGTTTGCACTTTTTAATTACCTTATTTATTTTTTTATTTCAAAATATTAAGGGGGTACAATGTTTTTGGTTATATGAATTGTTTTGTAATGCTTGAGCCACAGCTATAAATGTGCCCATCACCCAAATAGTGTTCATTATAACAGTTAAGTAGGTTTTTGCCCCTCTGCTCCTCCTCCCTCCCCTCTGCTTAATTTCCACTGAATTTTTCTCCCTCTATGTACATGTGTGCTCACTGGTGAGTTCCAATTTAATAGCAAGTACATGTGCTGTTGGTTTTTCCATTTTTGAGATAATTCACTTAGGAGAAAGGTCTTCAGTTCCATCCAAATTGTTGCAAAAGGCATTAATTCATCTTTTTATGGCTGAGTAGTATTCCATGGTATACATATACATTTTATTAATCCACTCATGAATTGATGGGCAGTTGGGTTGATTCCACATCTTTGCAATTGTGAACTGTGCTGTAATAAACATTCAAGTGCAGATGTCAGATGTCTTTTCGATAAAATGACTTCTTTTCCTTTGGGGAGATACACAACAGTGGGATTTCTGGATCAAATGGTGGTTCTACTTTTAGTTCTTTGAGATAGATCCACACTGTTTTCCATAGAGGTTGTACTAATTTGCAGTCCCACCAACAGTGTATAAGCATTCTGTTCCTTGCTCTCTGCTTCCACACCAGCATCTGTTGTTTCTGGATTTTTTTAATAAAAGCCATTCTAGCTGGGGTAAGGTGATATCTCATTGTGGTTTTATTTGCATTCCCTGATGATTAGTGATGTTGAGCATTTTTTTCATATGTTTATTAGTCATTTGTTTATCTTCTTTTTAAAAGCATCTGTTCATGTCTTTTGCCCACTTTTTAATGGGGTTGTTTGTTTTTTTCTTGCTGATTTGGTGAGTTCTTTGTAGATTCTGGATATTAGCCCTTTATTGGATGTACAGCTTGCAAGTATTTCCTCCCTTTCTTTAATATGTCTGTTTGCTCTGTTGATTATTTCCTTAGCTGTGCAGAAGCTTTTTAGTTTAATAAAATTCCATTTATTTATTTTTGTTGCTGCTGTGATTGCTACTGGGGTCTTCTTCATAAATTCTTTGCCTAGGCTGAAATATAGAAGTGTTTTTCCTATATTTTCTTCTAGAATTCTTATTGTTTCATGCCTTACATTTAACTCTTTTATCCATCATGGATTAACTTTTGTGAGTGGTTAGAGATAGGATTCTGTTTCTTTCTTCTGCATGTGGCTATCCAATTTTCCCAAGCACCATTTATTGAATAGGGTTTCTTTTCCCCCGTGTACTTTATTGTCTGATTGTCAAAGATTAGTTGGCTGTGGGTAGATGGTTTTATATTTGGGTTCTCTATTCTGTTCCACTGGTCTATGTCTCTATTTTCGTACTAATATCATGCTGCTTTGGTTACTATAGCCTTGTTGTATAGTTTCAGGTTTGGTAATATAATGCCTCCAGATTTGTTCTTTTCACTTAAGATTGCTTTGTTTTGTATCTAGAAAGCCACACAGACTTTACCAAGAGACTCCTGAATTGATAAACAAATTCAGCAAAGTCTCAGGATACAAAATCAATGTACATAAATCAGTAGCATTTCTATATATCAATAAAAATCAATCTGAGAATCAAATCAAAGACTCAATTTCATCCACAATAACTACCAAGAAAATAAAATACCTAGGAATATACTTAATCAAGGAGGTGAAAGATCTCTACAAGGAGAACTATGAAACATTGAAGACAGAAATCACAGAGGACACAAACAACTGGAAAAACATCTCATGCTCATGGATCAGTACAATCAATATTGTTAAAATGTCCATACTACCCAAAGTGATTTATAGATTAAATGCAATCCCCCTCAAAATACCAATATCATACTTCACAGATGTAGAAAAACAATTCTATACTTCGTTTGGAACCAGAAAAGAGCCCAAATAGCCAAAGCCATCTACGTTTGCACTTAACCAAAATATTCCTATGGTGCTTTTCATAGCCTTCTGGTGGTATTATTATCTCTGTATGTGTCCATATCTTTGTTTCCTTTGTGAATTACTGAAAGATAAGTATCTTGCCATATTCTCCTTTATGCCTCCTCCAAATGAGCAGTTTCCTTTCTCAAACACAACATCACACCTAATCCAACCAGTGACTCTAAAGTAATGATTTTACATACATTCCTTTTTCCTTCCAAATTGAGTTATTTTTTTAAAAAAACAAATTCTGGAAAGATGTTGGTTTTTGAGTAATGATATACCCTACTTGTTAAATTTTTTGTAAATATTAATGTATAAAACATATCTTATGAATTGTAATTTGTACTACAAAGGGATTTTTCCACCATTAAAAAAAATATTGATTTATAAAGCTGTTTCCTGTTTAATGCAAAATTGTTGGTTTTTAAAAATGCAATGCACTCTCACTTTCCAACTTTAGAATAATATAAACTACAGCTAGCATACCTTCCTTTGCCCAAAGATCATTTATTTGTAGCACTCAGTAAAAGAAATCAAGATGTTTTTCTGTCCAAAAAACAAAAAGTGTTTCTAAAGATTTTTAAGATAAACAAAGAGCAAATATTAGGATGCACATCTAGTTGAAGAATATGATGTAATTTTTAAAAATTCCTTGGTGTACTCTTATTTTAAAATTTTCAAGAAAAATAAAAGTTTAAGGTAGCATATTCCTTTCTGTTAATATCTCTCACCAGTCCATCTGCTGACTCAGTTCTCTTCTTTTTCCCCTTGTATAGCCTATAGTTATCTTACTAAACACCAAGTGTTATAAAGCAATACCCTGCATAGAACTTTTCAGTAGCTCCCTATTTCCTATTCCAAACTCCTCAGTGCCGCATATCAGGGAGATTCCATAATTTATCCTCAAAACTGGGACACTTTGAGAATGTAAGAGTTGATAAAACCAATTAAAATGATATGCTTATTGATTGACAAATTGGTGTTATTATATCGGTGACCCTAAAAATAGCTCTATTCAAATTATATTTTTAAATATAATCTTATATAAAAATGTAGGCATAGTAAAAGCAAGTTAAAAATAAGCACCATATTGTTTAGGACATAATAGTAATATAAAAGTAATTTTGGAACATATTTAATGTATTTTATTTAGTTTCTTAGGCATATCTTTCATTATTAATTCTATGTTATTGGTATTTTTATGAACAAGATACATTTTCCCATAGAGTTTGGTACTTTAAGCATTTTAATAAAATATCTGGCAATTTTCATGAAAGTTGATTGCAATTAATAATTGAAAAAATTAATATTTTGCCTTCTTTAGTTTTCTCTATAGACTGCATTTCTAATTTAGAAAATATTTTCTATATATATGCTGAGGTAATTGGTAAGTTCAAAGCAAACTGTGTCAAATCAAAAATATCCTCAATTCTCTTATTTTTTATAAGAAATATAAAATTAGTTGCTAATATGTTCACAGGAACTATCCTTTTTAGTTTTCTTTGGTTAGTGTATCTTTCTTTGAAAAATATTTTTACAAGACATTGTCAAATTAGTTATATCTATGATTTTTTCACAGAATTAGATGTTTAAAAACCATTGGCCTTTTCAATTTCATTTTACACCTATATAGAATACAAATTTAACTACCAAAATGAGTTACTATTAAAAATGTAATTACAGAATTTCAAAATTAAAGCCTCTGTGTCATTTTGGCTCACAAAGTTTAATTTATCTCAAGTTGATGTAGAAAGAATTTTCAATGTCTTTTTTCTCGCAAGCTTTATTTTCAATAATTACAATTTGCTAAATGCACAAAAGCGAAGTTTTTTGGCCTTTTATGTTGATATGATTGCTTCCTTATTTTTTAAAAGAAAAACAAGTTGGTCTCTCCTCAATTTTTCTGTGTTCATGAAGCCTTTTCTTGCTTTGGGATTCTTTAAATTAGCCTGCTTACCATTTTGTATGAAGACTTATAGAGTAAATACAATAAAAATAGAAAATATGAATATTTGTGATTTCTATGATTGATGCAGTATAAATAATAGGCAGCATTAACTGCTACCTGACTCTTAGAAACTTCAATGCTAATTTAATAGGTTTCTTTCCTCCTGAAATCTCCTAACTTTCTATGTAAAGGAATGAATACAATCAGATAGAAAAGTCAAATTACTTAAATTTTCTTATCTTTTCTTAATCTAAATAATACCAGAGAGTGGGTAACATTGAAATATTTTTATATTCACATAGATCATGAGATTTGAATAACGTTAATAATTTCATATTACATTTAAATTTGGAATTAACCTTAGATATCATCCAATCCCATATTTTACAGATTAAGACATTTAGGATGAGATTTGAATGACTCAGATAAGTTGATTCCTTCCAACATGACAGGAATATTTTAAATTTATCAGTATGATAATGGTGAGGGACAACATAGTTAAAAAGAAGCAGTCTTTTAGGAAATACAGAAATGTATTGAAAAGTATTTAAATTTAGTCCATTCACTTACTACTTCTTTGGCCTTTAGCCTTCTGATCATTTAACCATTTTAGGACTTAATTTTCTAATAAAAAAATGATACATTCTAAATAAATATCATCGGTCCCACGTCTGTTATGTAATTTGGATCAATTTGCTGAAATATTAAGCAACTAACATTTGTAGCACTTATGGGACACTAAATTTTAGGGTTGAGGAGGAGATAATGAGGAAATAAAACATTCTTTAATTCTGAATGCTCATTCTTGCACCTTCATGAACAAATGTTTGTCCACTTAAGCTGGTATCAGAATAATGAGGAAAAGCCAAGCTATACGGAAACAAGGATGAATGTTCAGGGAAATCTCTCGAGTTGCTAAAGGTCTCACCGTTAATAAAACACTCAAACAAATTTAGTATTGCGGGGAGTCAAAGGTAGTGTAAGTTGTTATTACCGGAAGGAGCAGAACGTGTAAGACTCGTCAGGGGAAGGAGCGGGGCTGTCTCCCACGCTGGTATGAGGTGGAAGGCCCATTTAGTGCCCTGCTGTCACAGTCCCTTGACCTCCTCTGTGACAACATTCTACTCACCTGCACTCTCTCCACTGACTCCTGTGGGCTCCGTCTGAGCCTGGGCGTCACCCAAACGGCTCAAACTCCGAAGCCAGAAAGGCTGGCTGATCTCTACTTAAACTGCTTTCCTTCAACTGCAAGCGCCATGGCCGCCTTTCAATGTTATTAAGACCTCTTGCCCTCTACATTTTCCTCAGTCCCCATCCTTTGCTTCGCTTCGTTCCTGTTAGGCTGACCCCAAAGGCTGGTGGGAGGTTCCAGGGGAACTTTCCCTTTAAACTGGCCCCACCCCCTTTGAGAGCCCGCCCAAACCCGACTATAAAAGCCCTAGACGCCCGCCATTTTGGTACTGACGCCATCTTGGCCTCAGGCCGTGGGTAAGCGGACTTTAAAATGAACAACTTTTTACCTACCCCGGTCTCGTGCCTTCCTCCCTCAGCATTTCCAACAATTCCCATTCTGCTGCAATTGCAGGGACTATTAAAATTGTTCCACACTCTGACTGCCTATCAGAATTGTTTGCATTCTTTTTTTTTCCTAATTACAGGTTTTCGTGAGACTCTTTACTCATGGAGTAAGGACCCTTCCCCACAAGGTAGGTCACAGCTTGTGAATAACTTGTCTATTTTTTAAAAAAAAGATCTACAGGTTATTTTGATGGAAATCTAATATTCTAACTGATGTATCACTCACATCTTATGCTTCCTTCTCACTTGACTTTTTTCTTTCCCTTCTGCCAAAATACTTAAACAAGTCTACCCCTGAGCACTAGGCATCTCAAGAAAAAATAAACCATAACCGTTTGTTGTCGTTAAAAATCTACGATCTTTTACCAGAACATTGACTGTCGATTCCTAGAGGCAAGTTATTTTTTATTTTCTGGTAAGTTTGCTCTTCTGTTTTTTTTAGTCTGTTTTTTCAATTATTTAGTCTCTACAAGTGTCCTACCCAGCGTTCTCCCTTTCTGTAATCAGGTGGCTTTTTCTATCATTTCCTCACACCAAACAGATTGGCATGTGCTTCTTTTCATCCTAGTAGCAGGAGAAAGACCGTTCTTCCAAGTGGGACCTGTGCTTCCGGGTCCCTTCTTAACCCATTTCCGCAAGGACGTTAACTACCATATTAAAAGCACATTCTAATAGAGCGTTAAATTCTGAGACAAAATGATCTTCTGTGGAAAGCATATATTTTAGAGTAAAAGCTTAGATTCAAATATTGTTTTGCACTTGAAGCTAGATGATGTGATCAAGTCCACTTCTCTGAGACTCATTTCCTGATTTGTAATCAGGAAATGATCTTGCACATTGTCAGATCATCCGTTCTGTGAGCATTTGCCTTCTGCTTCTCCATGTCCAAGACGTTCTTCCCACAGGCAGATAAAGATCAGAATGTTTTTTATTCTTAAAACAGGGCCAATATTAACATGACGACCACAGCTACTTTTACTCAGTGTCTCCCAGCGTCCATCCTCTCTCCTCTTCACAAACTCTTAAATTTCTAGTAAAATCCTTCCATACCACTACTGTAATACACTTGCTGATCTCAAATTGTTATCGTAGTTTGCCTCAGTGGCATTTCATTCTGTGCTGTCCTTCTTTACAAATCTCATTTGGCTCCCAGGACACTGCCTTCTCCTGGCCTTTCCGTTTCGGATTCTTCTGTTTACTTTACCTATTGTTTATTCAACCTCTTGTTTATTCAACCTATTGTTTAAATCGATGTTTCTCAAGAATACAATTCCAGGCTCTCTTCTCATCTTTCTCTGCCTCTCCTTTCTCTCATATCACACTGTAATCTAATTGATTTAAGAGTCTGCATCAAATAAGAGCATATAATTTCTCTAAGGGCAGTGATACTCATGTCTTATTTATGCATACCCTAGCTCAACAGTAAGTGGCAGACTTTCTAATACATTGCAAGTGTTCAATAAATGTCTGCTTAATAACTATTTGCATAAATAAATGAATACTAGGTCTGAGTACAATGAAGCTACCTCATTTACTATTTGTTTGTAATTTTCTTAAATTCTCTTGAGTGTCAGTTTCTTCACTTGTAAAATTCCCTGGACTATTTAAATTCTTTGTGCTTTTTTTCATGAAATTTCAATAAAATATTTTGTGCCATGCTTGTCCCTCACATAGACTAGATGCAGAGCTGAGCCTGTTTAGTTTATACAATTCCTTTACTCACAACTGAGAGCGGCACAGTCCAGAAAGTTCAGCTTCATTAACCTACTGGTTAATTAACAGGAGGAAGGGCACCAGGGAGGGAACTGAACTGTTCCTAAAGCATAGAATAGGGAGGAGACTCTATTGGAGCCATTCATCCTTCACATGGAAGAGATGTTTGCAGAAGCACCGAATTCCTCATACAACAATAAAGGATAAAAACCATCATTTGTTCTGGACACGTATGGAACAGCTTTTCTTATAAAACCCAGCCTGTTTTATGGAGGCATCTGGAAAGGACATTAACTATTGATGAGGTATTTAGAGAGGCAAGAAGGTGAATGAGATAAGATATTGCTGATAGGAGGAAGCAACTGAGTACAGTGGTTTTCTCCCTCAAGCAATCAAATCAGAAAAACTCAGAAGTTCAGATTGATTGGAACCAGACTCAATTAAAAAATAATAAAAATCTTAGCGGGCTGACTTGCTATACATTGCATATCTATGGAGCAATAGAGATAAGAGAGGAAATAGTACTGCCCTGGAAGTGAGGAAATAGTCTATGGTTTCTCTGACTCTGTCTCCTATTATGAAAAACAGTGAGGTTGGACTACATAATTTCAAAGATCCCTAAGGCTCTGAAATCATATAACTCTCTTATTGCAATTAACCCCTCCCCAAAGTGTAACTCTTGATAATGTACGAATAGCAAGATACTCTTTCTCACATTTATATCATTGCCAAAGAAATCAATTAGAAATCAAAAACAGGTATGTTTTACTTAATATCAGAGATTAATAAGATGACTTTGTATAAAAGTCAAGATGTATAGCTCCTAAATTATACTCAGACCAATTAACTGAATATATGAACCATTTCTCACAATATTTCTGACAATATGTGCATTAAATTTCCCAGTTTTAGCTCCTTTGGTGGTTACTGAATATAACATAGCTTATGTGTGTACTTGTGAGCAATTCCCTGTTTTTTTTCTTTTAAAGGTAACTTAAAGAGCATGTGTGTGTGTGTGTGTGTGTGTGTGTGTGTTTATTTTTGTTTATTCCTCAAATTCAGGGCCTGGATATTTCAATCTTCTTCAAAGAGAACTTGGGTAACTTGATTAATGATGATTATTAGATGAAATATTTTAATTCCCAGGGAAAACACTCACTAATGAAGATCCCAAATGACTGGCATGTTTTACTCAGTTTTTGAAATTTGAGGCCTATCTAAATGATACCTTCAAAGTCTATACCAGAACTTCAGTGAGCAAGAGACCTAGGACAGCTTCCTAATAGACACTGCAGACTCCTCAAGGGCAGGGCAGAACCTTGTCATCTTGATCCCCCAGTTCATCGTAAAGATCCTTTACTTCATAGGTGCCAATAAAATGTTACATGTTTGTATCCAAAGAACAGCTATCCACTTAATTAGATGTAATCTAGGAGACAGTGTTGCAGAATAGAATAGGTAGAGTAGCAACCCAACAATAAGTAAAAACATTGTTTTGACCTTTTTTTTTTTTTAAAAAAAAGGATATCACGAAGAATCACATAATTCAAGGAGAAGGAGAAGAATGTTCCAGTAGTTAAATAAGTTGTATCCTTTCCAGCTAATGTTACTTCTGTCAAGTAACATTAGCTCAGTAGATGTGAGTTTGATATATGAAGTATCAATTTCAGGTGATGGATCTGACAGATTATTTTATTGTAAAAATAAGTAAAAGTTAAAGAAAATGTATTTCTAAATGGTATTTTCTACACCAGAACATTAGAAACTTTATTAGTCAGGATCCTCCAGAGGAACAGAAACACTAGGAGACATGTATATGTCCAGGTATATAACTCCTAAATTATATTCAGATCAATTAACTGAATATATATATATTTTTCTCTCTCTCTCCCCCAACCCCACACACACCTTTTTATAAGGAATTGGCTGATACAGTTAATGGAGGCTAGCAAGTCTAAAATCTTCAGTAGTTGATATTCCAATCTGAGTCCAAAAGCTGCAGCCTTCTGGAGAGCTGGGAATAGCTGACATCCCAGTTTGAAGGCCATCAGGAAGGAGAATTCTCTCACATGGAGGTGAGTCATCCTTTTGTTTTATTAAGGTCATCAACTGATTGGCTGAGGCCCATCCAATTAGGGTGGGCAATCTCACTCAGTCTATTGATTTAAATGTTATTTTAATCCAAAAACCTCACCAAAATACCCAGGGTAATGTTTTATCAAATGTCTGTGAATCCCACGGTCCAGTCAAGTTGACACATAGAATTAACCATCACAGAGACCAAGAAACAAACAAACGAATCTCTCTAATTTTACAAATGCAGAGAAAGAGCCAGAGGGGGAAGAGAGAAGCGTGACAAGCCTAGGACACAAAGCTAGGTGGAGGCAAGCTTAGGCCAACTATCTAGACTCTGGTCTCTCAGACACAGGCAGTTTTCATTGCCCCAGGATGTTTCATTTGGAGGTTGCTGTCTAAGATAGAGATTAAGTAGACAAGGAACCTTGATAAGTTCTTTACGGCAAATGCATGACAAGAAATTTTACATACTTCTATTTGTAAGCAAAATAGAACAAAAGCAAAATAAAACAAAGTCTTTTAAGTTTACTTCATGTATTTTTTAAATTTTCTCAAATTTTTTTTTGCTTCTTGTCTTTAATTTGTGTTAACTGTCAGGAATCATTTTTAATGCATCTGAAAAGGATGATTACTGAGCAATAATAATCTATTTAAATATGAGTTGCTTTTTTTTTCTTCCATTGTCTCCTGAGCCATCTATGTAAGCAGTTACCTAATAGAAGAGCAATAATTTGAACCATGTCAGAATTGACCTCCAAGTGGATTAATTTAATAGCCATACTTTGTAATTTATCATCAAAATGCTAAGATTTAAATCTTTGATTTTTGATATTTTTAGGATTTGAATTTTCAGAATATGACTTCCATAGTATATAATTCGATTATCTGCTGATAAATCAGTAATAAAATATCAATTGAATATTTTTCTTCATAGATAATGTGTGGAAAAGTCTATGCCTCTTTCCAAAATGATGATAAAGTGAGAAATTTCTCAAGTGTATTTTATTGTGTATCACTGCATAGCTTCTGAGATCTGTATTCTCAGCCCATTTAGAAAGTGTTCTGTATGAAAACTCAAGGCCCTTCACACGTTTCCTCCACTTATGGAAGTCAGATAGAAAGTCAAGAGACACTGGTTGCTACAGAAAGCATTTTAGTGATGAAAATCTACATAATTCTTTAAGGAAAGGAATCAGCACTGAGCCAAGTCTACATTGTTTGTAGAAGGGAATTAAAGCATAAAATAAACTAATTTTAAACATGTGACACAGATGTGCTAGGATATTTTTAATGCTAGCTCTCATGATCTAATCTTTATAATAAACCACTAAAGGTAGATATTACTTCTTCAACTGTAAGTATGAAAAAATTAAACTTAAGAGAGACTTGGTGACTTGCATAATATAGAGATAGTAAGTCACAGAGAAATAATACTGAAAAAATATTGTTTAGTTCTAAAGTCCATATTTTTTTGTCAGAGATATACCATTGATATCTTTTTAATATGTGAGAGCTGGAGCTGGAGCAGAGAGCTTTGTCACAGTACCAGGGGAATGATTGTATCATAGCACTCAGAAGGGTAGACTAGATCTATAATTATTGTGTCTACATTAGAAACAATAGCCTCCAGGTGGCAACTATAGACTGGGGTCCAATGGCAGTATTGGGTGTGTCCCCAAGGTTTTGTTTCTCTTTGGGAGAGAGAACCTTTAATCCTGCAATGGCCAGTGTTGTAGAAATGAGACACACAACATGGCCAAGATTGGGGTGGATGTTTCCATTTACACAAGGACACTTTGACTTCCATCCCATGGTTCCCAGGCACATGCCTTCCACCTACAGGGCCACAGTAACATATAAATTTCCTAGGTTTAAAGAGTATACTACATCTCAGAAGATGTTGCCCTATCTCATAAAGTATCACTTATAAACCCATGCTTCACTTGAGCCTTTAGTAGGCTGATCTAACTTTCTACCAGACTATCAGTTTCTGGGTGGTATGGTCTGTGATATAACCAGTAGAGCCCAAGTTCTGGGCCCACTTCTGCACCTCCATTGCTATACAATACATCTTTTGGCCTGATGGAATATTCTATGGGCTCACATACCAGTGGAACGAACACTCTTTAAGTCCTCAGATAATGGTGCTAGCTGAGACCCTGAGGACTGAAAAGGCAAAACCATGTACAGAATATGTGTCTGTTTCTTTTAATATGAAATGTTGATTCTTCTAAGATAAAAAGTCTCCTATGTAAATAACTTACCAACAAGAAACCTGTTGGTCTTCTTAAGGGATAATGTCATATTGGGGACTCAGGGTTAGTCTCTGCTCCTGATAGGTTAGATATTTAATGACACCAGTAGCTAACCTGTCTTAGTAAGTGGGAGCTCATATTCTTGGATCCATAGCTTCCATCCCTGCCTCACTGGTCACTTGATGTATAAGTCCATTGTACCAGCACTAGGGTAGCCAAGACAGAGACTGGCTAAAGTCTGGTAGCTCTGCCATTTTGTCTACTCAGTTGCTGGAACCACCTGACCTTATTAATAAGCCAAGAAAGTAATAAGGCCACACAAAACCTAGTCTATGATGGGTAGCTATAGCTGCATGACTATTTGAGGACTCATTATTAGATTTTCTGACTTTAGTAGAGCCTGATAGCATGCCAAGAGCTATTTTTCAAATGTTATTAATTCTTTGATATGGTTGGCCCTGTCTTGTTGCAGAACTCTAGTAGTGTGCATTTTTATTCTCCCACCAGTGCTTATAATAAACTCTTCAAAACATCTTTTCCCACCAATGATATTTATCATATCATTGTAATGTCATGGTGTCTGCTACAGCATATGGTCCAAGCCTCAAGGATACTTGTAGCACAGCTTGGATATACTGAAAGACTTTTCCCTCCTTTGAGCTACTTGCAAAGCTGGCAAAATTTTGTGTCACACAGTATATAAGTCAAAATGGTTCTCGAGGGTAAAATATAATGTTCTGCTCAGAACTATAAACAAGCTATCAGGATTTTTTTTTTCCTTCTTGGGAGATGCAGAAAGTACAATATACTGTCCTTTACCTTGGGAGGATATTATAGTGTGCCCCAGACTTCTGATCTTTCTAAAAACTTTACTGATGTGGCAGGCCCTTGAGTTATGGTAATGTTTATCTCTTACCCTCTGGAGGATAAATGTCTTACCAAGGCCTTCAACATGCTGACCACTTCTTGCTCATTTGAGCTGAACACATGCCTTCATTGATATAATGCACACTGTATTATATTAAGGAACTACCAGATGGTGCAGATCTCTTTGTACTATATTGTAATTGAATGCAGAATATTAAACAGAACCCTGGAGCAGAACTTGAAATGTATACTGTTGTCAGTTCCATGTGAATGCAAACAGTATCTAATCCTCATTTCTAATAGGGATGGAAGTCATTTGCCACATTAATGGCTATAGCCAATATACCAAAGGTCGTGTAATATCTGCTCCAGCCAGAATACCCAATGTGCCACAGCAGTAGTAATTGGGACTACTGACAACTGGGTTGAGTGTGCAGGAATTTACTGTTATCTTCCAAGTACCACCTTTTTTTTTTTTTTGGTACAGACTGTTGAAATTCGTGGAGATATGAAAGGAAGGATGCAGGAACTCCTACATCCCTCAGGTCTCTAAAAGTGATACTGATTTCTTCCTTTTAACTTGAGATGTGATATTGGTTTTGATTTTTTTTTTTATCCTGGCTGAAATGAGATGGATCGACTTTAGAGGCCTCCACTTGACCTTCTACTGTGTGATATTAATAGCTACAATCCCAAAGTCTAAGGAGCTGCTTTGGGACTTGTGCCAATAAGCAAGTGTGTCTATTTAAGGACTGTGTACATGACCAGATTGGGTCCATGATTCAATGTACCAAATTTGAGCTAGACATGGACCAGAATTTAATTCATGGCTAGCTCCCAAAATGCCCCCAGTCTAATAGGGAGGCCATGATGATACTTTGGTCATCTTTGTTCTAACAGTGCTGAAAAGTTTTGAGCATTGACACTCCCTTGTCACCAAATCCAGCCTCCCCTGATTCCTTTAATGCCCTACCTACAATAGAGTCACATGAGGAGTTAGGGCATTCGACATATGAACTTGGGGGGAGGGGTCACACTCAGTCCATATGAAAAGACCAGGCTTTGATATCCCTGAATCAGTTAATTATTGGATGTTGGCCTCCTGGGAATGTACAAAGTCTTAAGGCATTTCCAAAGAAAGCTGACAACTGAGACGCACCTGCTGGCAGTCTGAGCAGCACACACCACATGCCCCGTCAGCGTTATTGCCCTCAGTTGAGGAGAACTCCCTCACATAGGCTGTGATTCCTTCCTGGGGGCATCTTGCATGTGATGACCAATTGAGAGGGGTCTAAAGGGCCAGGGACATTGCCCAAATGTAGGACAATTCTAGGGGCTTTCCCAGCTCCACAACTGCCGCAGGGCTTCCTGAATTCTCATTACTGTTTCATAGACTAATTTTCTTTGTCCCAATCCTGCGTCTTTCCCTCCCTTCTGAAGATGTTGGTCCCTGGAGGACTCCCTTGAAAACTTCCTGCACATGAATATCCATTTCAGAGTTTGCTTCCACAGGGAACCCAGCCAGTGCTCTTGAAAATCAATGCATTTGTTTATTTTTAATGCTTTTAAAAAAATTACTGTGATATAAAGTATATGTGAGATAAAATGTATCATTTTAACCATTTTTAGTGTATATAATTCAGTGATCATTGTATGCTTGTATCAAAATATTACATGTAACCCATAATTATATGCAACTATTATCCATCTATAATAATTAAAACCTTAAAAAAACTTGAAAAAGTTCTGGGAATGTATAGCAGTGATGGTGGCACAACATTGTGAATACATTTATTTTGAAAATGAAAGAATTTAAAGCAAGGAAGTTTTCTTGGTTACACTCAGGTCTTTACATATCAAAAATTACATAAAAGACTACAATAATTGTAGTCATATACAATATATCCACATAATGTATATTAAGCTACCAAAAAGTCATAAATATATAATTATAATCACTATTAAATATGTATTATGCAACAGTATCATTTATGCAATAAGCTCTTCTATGAACCAGCAAAGTCAGTGAATCATAGGCTTAAAAATTGAAATTCAAATTAAATATATTCTTTATTCAAAGTCATATATCATGCTGAACATATTTTATATTTTTATTGGAAAGGAACTCTTTAGGAAATCTCTAGAGAATTGTTCAACCTAATAATTACAGTTGTATATATATTTCTTAATATTATTGATTAAATTTATATTCTGCTATTTCATTCAACTCCTTATAGTCACAATAAGGCTATTTTGCATCATCCTATGTGCCTTTGTTGGTATAATAAAAAAATATGATGATGCTGCTGACAATTGACTGGACAAGATAGTCCATCAATTCTTTGCAGCTTCCGAATCCCAAAAGGTCATTGCATACTATACAAATATTTTGAGTCTTTCAAACCCTTCCAATTACACAGAAAGAAAAAAATAAAAATATTACCCAGGCCACCCAAACTCAATGTCATGTATATGAAACTCACATTCTGTTTTAATTCAATCAGATTTTTCACCAGGCGGTATTGTTTGTGCTTATAAACTCAGTCTCTACAGTCAGAAATAAGGTTTTAATTCTGTCCTACTACTTGCTAGTAACTTTCAGCAACTTAATTTCCAAGCCTCCGTTTCTTTGTCGCTAAATCAGAACTGATAGTAACAGCACATATACCAAAGAGTTGTTTGTAGAATGATACGAGATGATGGGTGTAAAATGATTACCCCAGTGCCTATCAGGCAGCAAGCAGTCGAGAAAGATGAGCTGCTGTTACCGTGCCTTTCACTTGCCTTTTATAAAATAGGTTTTGTATATGAAAAGCATTTCAGAAAACATAAACCATTAGGTATAATTTAAGGATTATTAAGGTACTACCACCTAAGTCATAGCTCCATGATTCATAATGAGAATTAGTATCTGTTACTGTGCCAAAGACTAATATAATTATATATTAATCATCCTCACAACAGTCTTAAAATTAGGCTTCATTTTATCCTTTATATAGAAGAGAGATTTGAAAATCAGAGAAGTAAATGATTTGTCCAAAGTTAGACATCTGGCACATAATGAAACCAAGTGTAAGATTTATATTATTTTGAAATCAAAGTATATAGTTCCTTCCTTATACTATTTTATTTTTCTAAACACACTGGTGAAAATAATGGCAATTAATTGCACTACTTATTCTATAAAACTTCTTCCAATGTCAACATTTAAAGACTATTTGGTGACATTCTCACTTCATCTCAGAAATGTTACACAAAGGGAAGTTATAGCACACTGTGAGTTTTTATGTAGTCCAATTTATAATGTACATGTTCTTAATCTCAGAATTATTGGTAATTTTATGGCCCATAAAGGGTTACTAAACTGTCTACTGGCGGAACACCAAAATGATGAAAACTGAGTATTCGTGGTCTCATTCTTCAACACAGACGTTGTCATTTTGTGACTTGACATGATTTTTTGCTGGTAACATAGAAAAGAAGTGTTAGAAGAGCAGTCATTAAGAAAATTGTACTTTCTTAGTTTTTTTTATTTATTTCCTCTTCCTTTTCAAAATAAAGTTAATAACTAGGGAGGAAGAAGAAATAATGAATCAAATATACTTTTGTTTAATTAAAGGGAAGGCACAGATAGGAAAGCGAGGAAGAACAAACTTTTTGAGCATTATCTAGAAGTTGGTGCCAGGTGGTCCAGCAGCTTGCTTTAGGCTGTGAGGGTATCTGGCGTCTTTTAACTCTTATATGCTTTTAGTGCCTCTGCCAGATTCATATCCTAAAAGAGTCATGTATTAATATTTTATAAAATACAAATATTTTATTGACACAGTGGGCTGGGTGGTAATACTTTTTTTTTTTTTAAAGAAGAACTTAGGCTAAAAGAGGTTAGTAATATTTTTTGGAGTCATGGAAATAAGTAAAGGGTTACGAGAGCAAAGCATCTCACTCACTCTTTTTCTGTCTCTTTGTGGCCCATATTCTGGATAAATCTTTATGCCGAAAATAAGAACTACTTCCCTGAATATAACGACAAAGAGACTGGGCCATCCTACACATTTGTGTATTTGTGTATCAATGTCAAGTCTACTTAATTGGAAATTGTCCCTGAAAACTTTGAAACTAACTTTCTCTAGAATCCTTAGATCTGCTTAAAAAGTATGTTTTGTTTTCTCTTTAACTCTGGATAAGTAGTGTAGTAAGACATAGCACAGGACTGGAAGAAAAACTCAATGATAAATAATACAAATTACATGTAAAAATATAAATTATATATGTATATATACGTGTGTGTATGTGTGTTTATATATAGGGCATACTGTTAACTGTTAATTACTCATCACTAGAACATTGGCAAAAGTCTTATCTACTGGGAGGGTAGACTCACAGCTGAGGGATGCGGTGAACATTGTGGAGGGGAAGGGCATACCTCTAACTCTTGCTAGGGAGAGACAAAGATATAAAATGTAACCAAAATGTTTGTACTCTCATAATTTTCTGAAATAAAAAAAAAAAGTCTTACCTAGTAATCATCAGCACAGTTTCTCTTTCCTGATCTGTATTTGAAGATATTCGTTGCCCTAATTCTGAGTTTATGCTGCTTTAATATAACTTTTGGACCAAAGTTGGTATTTCACTTCTTGCTAAAAATTCCATTATCTTAAATTAAGTAAATATATAGCCTCTAAAACTATTAGTCTGTGTCTACAAATTAAATTTCAGGCCTTTACTTTAGTCCAGTAATTGTACTGCTAGATCCTGCTTTATTCAGCTACCTCCACTGAAATGTGCCTCCTTCAAGTTTGGCTCCAGTCAGCTCTTGAATCACTTATGACTAAAGCAAGCAGTATTTTAGGGGTAGTGTATCCTATAATGAGCTATATTCCAAATTAATGCCATTTCAATAGAACTGGAAATTTGCCCACCTTGTCATTATCCTTTGTTGTACATCATTATTTCTGTATGAATGATTGGACTTCTCTCTTATTTATATGCATAATCATTGCTCCCTTGGTATGTCTTTTCTCTTATTGAGGCCAATGTCAAGTTCTTGGCTTACATTTTTCCCAATAGTCTAGAAAGGGAAATACCTATATTTAATAATTCCAATTGTCATCTGTAATTGTGCTGCTTAGAGGCAGAGCCACCATGCAGTTAAACTATGAACTCGAATATCTGTCTCTCTCTCTATTTCTGCAACCACACCCATTCGATACACCCTGTGAAACAGAGCATTTAACATTCAATGTCACATTGGATTATGGTTACTTAAAACATTTAGACAAAGGTTTTAGTTTTCTGATTCTCACTTTTATACTATGCCCAAATACATGTTAAAGTCTACGTTCAAATTCTCTCTCTGTTCATTCCTGTTCCACATGATTTGTATTGCTATATTCTGAGCATATGTTGGGGGATGACCAAATTGAAGATACAGTCTTTATTTCCATCACTCTTGCTCTATTTTTGTTTTCAATGTAATCATATAAGTTTTGAAATATAGAGTGATTTTTCTGAATGCTACCACTGAAAAATGAAAACTCTTTGTTCTGCACTATATAATGACCACTGTAATCCATACTCTCTGACACTGAAGATAAAATATATATATATTTATTTAAAGGCTTATTCCTTGTAAAATGTGGATAGGGCACCCAGAAGACAGACACACCATCCAGCAGGTGATTATCAGTGATCGTGTGCCTTGGCAAGAGTTCGTTATGTAAATAATGACATCCTGTCAAAGTGAGGTTATCTCAAGCTTTAAGCCCCTGTTTCCAAGTTTGACTTCCCTACCTGGAACTCACTACCCACTGCTTCCCTTCCATTCTGGTATTACCAGCCCAGAAGTCTCAGAATCCTTTCTGTATTCACAAGATGTCACACTTTTAGTATTCTTATCTCAGAGAGCTATTCCCATAGACACTAGTTACACAACGCTCTTCACTGATGAAACCTCACCTCTATGGGAAGAATAATGACAAGAGGGGCACCCATCAGATTGCCATGATCAGAGCACAGTCATAGTCATTCACTTAATAGCTCATTCATCTTACTATGTGCCAGGCACAGTTGTATGCCCCAGAGAATAGAGCAGTAAATACAACTGAAAAAGTTTTTTCTTTTATCCTTATGGGATTCAGAGTCTAGTAGAGGAGGACATGGACAAACAAAAGTCACCAAGTAGGGTGACATACAACTGATCGACTAAAAGAGGACATCATTAACAATTAACCTATAAATCTGAACTGTTCCAGGAAAAATTAAAAGTATGCTCCCTCTAGCACAAACAGGTATAGGACAGGTCAGGTGATGGCAATACTAATGAGGGCAATGGAGGAGAGTCAGGGGAAAGAGTGAGCAGGGTCCACCTGGCCAGACATCTGAAGGTGGTTATAGGGCTGAGGGACTCGAGGACATCTGGGGATAGGGGCACCAAACTTAGGACCCCACAAAAAGAAAGATGGGAGCTTTGAAAAGCTATGTACGTAAGAGTTCTACTTTTTTTATTTTTCTTGCTGATTTCTTTGAGTTATTTGTAAATGCTGGTTATCAGATGTATAGCATGCAAATATTTTCTCCCATTCTGTAGGTTGTCTATTTGCTCTGTTGATAGTTTCCTTGGCTGTATAGAAGCATTTTAGTTTCATCAGGTCCTGTTTATTTATTTTGATTATTGCTGCGATTGCCTTTGGAGTCTTCATAAATTCTTTGCCTAGGCTGATATCTATAAGAATTTTTACAATATTTTCTTCTAGAATTCTTATAATTTCATGCCTTAGGGTTAAGTCTGCTATCCATCATCAATTAATTTTTGTGGGTGGTGAGAGGTAGAGATCCTATTTCAGTCTTCTACAAATGGCTATCCAATTTTCCCAGCATCATTTATTGAATAAGACTTCTTTTCCCCAGTGTATATTTTTGTCTGCTTTGTTGAAGATCAGATGGCTATATGCGTATGGTTTCATATCTGTGTTGTCTGTTCTCATCCATAGATCCATGTCTCTGTTTTTGTGCCAATACCCTGATGTTTTGGTTACTATAGCCTTGCAGTACAGCTTAAGTCTGCTATAGTGATGCCTCTTGATTTATTCTTATTACGTAGGATTGCATTAGCTATTTGGAGTCTTTTCTGATTCCACACAAAGCATAGAAATATTTTTTGAGGCCTGCCAAAAATAACGTTGGTATTTTAATGGGGTTTGCATTGAATCTATAAATCACTTTGGGTAGTATGAAAATTTTAACAATGTTGCTTCTGCAGATCCATGAACATGATATGTTTTTCCATCTGTTTACGTCCTCTGCCATTTCTTTTCTCAATGTTTCGTAGTTCTCCCTATGTAGGTCTCTCACGTCCTCAGTTAAATATATTTCTAGGTATTTTATTTTCTTTGATGCTATTATGAAAGATATTGTGTCTTTGATTTGATTCTCAGCTTGTCTGTTATTGGTGTATATGAAAGCTACTGATTTGTGTGCATTGATTTTGTAGCCTGAAACTTTGTTGAATTCATTTATCAATTCCAGGGGTCTCAGGTTGAATCTTTGGGGTTTAATAGATATCGTATGTTCAGCAAAGAGTGATAGTTTGATCTCGTCTTTCCCCATTTGGATACCCTTGGTTTCCTTCTCTTGTCTGATTGCTCTGGCAAGGACTTCCACTACTATGTTGAATAGAAGTAGTGATAGTGGGCAAACAGCCCCATTAAAAAGTGGGAAAAGGACATGAACAGAAACTTTTCAAAAAAAGATAAACGAATGGCTAACAAACACATGAAAAAATGCTCAACGTCTCTCATAATCAAGGAAATGCATATCAACACCACAATGAGATATCACCTAACTCCAGTGAGAATGTTTTTTATCAAAAAGTCCCAAAACAACAGCTGCTGATGAGGATGTGGAGAGAAAGGTACACTTATACACTGTTGGTGGGACTGCAGATTAGTACAACCTCTATGGAAAGTAGTATGGAGATACCTCAAAGAACTAAAAGTAGACCTACAATTTGATCTAGGAATCTGACTAGTAGGTATTTACTCAAAGGAAAAGAAAAGACATTTGCACTTGAATATTTATAGCAGCACAATTCACAATTGCAAAGATGTGGAATCAACCCAAGTGCCCACCAACACATGAGTGAATTAATAAAATGTGGTATATGTGCACCGTGGAGTACTACTCAGCCATAAAAAAATTGGTGATCTAGTATCTTTTGTAACAATTTGGATGGAACTGGAGGTCATTCTTAGTGAGGTATCACAAGAATGGAAAAACAAACATCACATGTAATCAATACTAATTTGAAACTAGTCAATCAACACTTATGTGCACACATGGAAGTAAAATTCAAGGGAAATCAAGTAGGTGGGAAGGCGGGGGAGGACATGGGTAAATTCACACCTAATGGGTAGAGTATACATAGATAAGTAATATATAGACAAAAATGCTTTCCCTAGATTCCATAAAAATGTGAGTTTAGAAAATAAAAATAAATAAACATACTTTATCTCAGCTCTTTGTAATCTCTCCAATATATCATGAAGCTAATAAGTATTTTCCTATCATTTCATTTTGCCCCTGAAACACAGCAAAGATTCTTTTCTCTATGGAGATGAAGTGATTATCAGAACTTTGAAATTCTCTTGGGAGAAATTCAAGCTAAAGTATTAAGAATACAGAAGAAAAATAAGGCCTGCCCTCAGTTTAGGAAATGTTATACCTCTTAGAACAGACAGGCAATAGACAGTGAAAGTGCAACTTTTCACTTATGCAAGATTGCCTCAAATATTATGAACTCAATATTTCATTTATCCTTAAATCATTGTGTATTCTTTAGTCTTTAACACACAAGGGGCCAGGATCAACCTGACAAGTCTCTCAAAGAGAAACTCACCCAAGATCAGTGTCCTAGTAGAACTCTGTAGGGTCAGATTTTACCTAAGTAAACTAACCAGAAAAGCAATAAAATTTTATAAAAAGAGAATGCAAGCTAAGTTCCTGGAGACAGATGAGAGTCAAACAGTAGAAAATAAGAACATTTTAAAAGTCCAATCCTGAACAATGAGAGGCAATAGAAATATTCTAAAGAAGGTAAACATTGGAACAGACTAGGAATTGCATATGAATGGTTAAAGCAGAAAGAAGGACTCCAAAATAGCTATCTCCATGAAAGTCAGGGTGTCTCAAAGTTACTTTCACTGGCCAGCAGTTTCTAACCAGTTTAAGATCAGAGTATATGTCAGAATTGTGTTTCTATTTTCTCTACATACCTTTGTCTTATATTTGTTGAAACAACTAATATGTATGTCTATCCTAGTCTGGCCCAGAGTACTGGAGGTAACTTCCAGATGGTCCAGAAGCAGTGTGTGGTCATATGTTAACAGTTTAAGAGACTTAAGGATTTAATTTTAAAGGTTATCCAATGTGACTCCCATACCATGGTTAAATTCCTACCTTACAATTTGTGGATGAATATAGAAAAGAAAGGATTCCTATCTTGAAAATCACAGAATATCACAGTTAGAAAGGAACTGAAAACTCTTCTAAATTCAGCCCTTTTAAAGTTGTGGAATCCTGGATACATGATCCTGATTGATTTTGAGTTATCCAGCTTCTGTTTGAGCAAGTGTAACTGATTATTCTTTATAATATTTTTATCAACATTTGCCTCCTATGATATATCTGCATTGCTCCGTGTGGGATTTATGAAATGACACAGCACATAGTCCCCTGGCAGCAATTCAGAGATTTGAAAGTATATCTATTGCCTCCCTAGAGTCAACAATACACCCAGATAATCTATTTCTTTCTACAGTTGTACCTGTAGGTGGGGTTCTCAATCATGTCGCTATCCTAGGCATTACTGGGCAGTGTTTCAATGCCCCTGCTTTTGTAGCATTTCACCACTCATTCATGTCTAAGATTTAATCACCAAGACTGATATTCCAGATCATACACATTAGTTTTTTCTGTGTGTTTATTTTGATAGTGTGAGAAAACATGGAAATATTTGTTCTTAGGAGATAATGTCAGAAGTAGATCTATATGCTTTTCTCTGAATGGACAAATCTTTGTAATCCAACTCATTAATTACACTGGAGCATAGGGAGGTAGAAAAATATAATTCTGACACTTGTTGAAAAAATGATGCTATCTCAAAGTGGAAATAGTGTGCTCTAGCTCTGGAATACAATATGAGAGAAAACTACCACAGACTGAAGTGAATTGAGTCATAAACTTCACTTGCTCTTATGCTTTTACCTAACAGTACTCTACACGTATTTTGTTGAGATGTAATAACTGAAAGCTATGACCTTGGAGTACAGTTAAGTGCGTTGCAATTGCAGGTAAGACTGAGTTTGAGTTTCTACAACAGCACTTTTTGTCTGGGTGACACAGCATACATGTATAAATGTAATGAAAGTCTAAAAATCAAGATTTTGTATGTAACTTCCAAAAAGTTGTTAACAAGCCTTTGCTTTAGAAATAAATTTGGAAAATACCAATTCACTATTGATTACCATTTACAAAAAAATAATTTGAAAGCAGCAGCCAGTCACCATATTAGAGAGCTGAGTTATTCAAGTGACAACAAAATGATACAGTTATAAGGTAATTCCATGTCATTCAATGAGGGGATATAATATAATTGAGTATGGTAAAGGAAGTGGCCAGAAAAAAATGTCAGAATATAATAAACATATTATAAGTCTTAGAAGTAAATTTCCTTAACCAAAGGAGTCTTTTCTGGATTTAAGAGCTGATCAAACTTTTAGACAGTTTTGCATTAAGAGAGAAACCACTTCATCAAGCAGATTAGGGCAATGGAGCCTAGAGATTAATGGAGTGGCAAATATTTCAGCCAGAGTTCTTTCATATGAATTATATTCGCCATTCAGCCACTTAATTCAGTAAAGTCTTAGACAAGTAACTTAACCATGATGATCCTAAGTTCCTAGATGTCTTATAGAGAAAATAAACCTACCAGTACAACACCTCACTTAGATTTACTTAAAGAATATAATGAAGTAATATATGTGAAACGATATTGTGGATTAAATTGGCTGTAAAGTATCAGGCTCCAGGATAATAATGAGGATGGAATATTTAATAAGTGTGCCTTGATGATTGCTTTTTCACATGGAAAATCATATTATATTCTGGCCTCACATCCTTAATAAATTTCAGAAAGATTAAAGCAAGTTAAAAGTACCAAAAAACTTTAAAATTTTAGTATAATAAAAGAAATTTAGATTTTTCACTCCCAGGCAAGATGAAGTAATATGGATATGATTTAACCATTTGGAAAAACACAAACACACGCAAAGACGAAATACAGAACACGATTGTTCTAAAGACACTGGACAACCGGTGATGCAGAACACTGATCCTTGAGGGATGGGAAACAAATGAAGTGAATCCATGAATACCCTAGCTTACTGTCTTTAAGAGAGTCATCAGACCATGGTGCAGGGAAGAAGAACCCAGGCAGAATCCAGGAGATTCCCAGAATTTAAGAGATGAAGCTGAGTTTCTATTTCTAGGAAGACCATAGTGGCTAGAGTTCCAGCACAGAGTACCAAGAGGACAGAACTTCTAAGGCAGAGAACTGCACAGAAAAGTTGCTCATCAACTTAAATGTGAAGAATCTAATATAAATAAATAAACTAATAAAATTTGAAAATTTAATCCAACAATATACCAGAAGATAGTGTATTCTTTTGTACATCTGTGTTCATAGCAGCATTATTCACAATAGCCAAAAGGTGGGAGCAAAAAAAAAGGGTCCATTGACAGATGAATGGTAAACAAAATGTCATCTGTACAAACAACGGAACAGTATTCATGCTTAAAAAGTAAGGAAATTCTGATAAATGCTGTAACATGGATGAAATTTGAAAACATTTGCTAAGTAAGATAAGGCAGACAAATAGTGTAGGATTCCGCTTATATGAGGTTCCTAAATTAATCAAATTCAAGGAGACAGAAAATAGAGTGGTGGTCCCAGGGCTTGAAGAGAGGGGAAATGGGGAGTTAGTGCTTAGTGGGTACAGAGTTTCAATTTTTCAAGATGAAAAAGTTCTGAAGATTGCACAAAAAGGTGAATGTATTTGATACCACAGAATTTCACACTTAAAAATGTTTAAAATGGTAAATTTTATGTTATGTATTTTTTACCAGAACAAGAATTAAAAAAAAAAACACATAAACTAACATAAAAGATAGTATGTCTCTTTCTGGATAGTATTTCCATGAAAGTCCAGTAGGCTTAACATTTAAAAAACAATCAAGATATTCATAAAGTAAAATTTCAATCAACCATATTTATAAGCTTAAAACAAAAAGCACATGATGATCTCAGTAGAAAGAGAAAAAATTGACAACATTCAATATCCATTATTGATATCATCAGGTAAGTAGGAATATAATAAACTTTTCTCAGCCTGATGTAGAGAATCAATAAAAAGCCTAAATCTAGTAGCAAACCTAAGAGTAAAAACAATGATTTTTCTCCCATACTATCAGAAATAAGGAAAGGATGTCTGCTCTTACCACTTCTATACAACAGTGTATGGGAGTTTCTAGCTAGTGTAATAAAACACAAAAAAGAAACATTGCATCCAGATTTGGAAGTAAGAAGGAAAAATATCTTTATTCACAGAAGTCATGATTGTGTAAGTGGAGCATCCAGTGGATTCTGCAAAAACGTCTAGAACTTATAAATGAGTTTACAAGCTTGCAAGATGAAAATAGATACACAAAACAAGTTGTATTTCTATATACTAGCAATAAACAATATGAATAGAATTTAAAGAATGAAAACTTTTATATTAACAACATAAAATGTTCAAGTATAAATAAGAGAACATGCGAAAATTATAAAATATTAATGAGACAAATTAAAAAAGCCCTAAAGAAATGGAGAACTATACTGTATTTATAAGTCAAAAGTCTAAATATTGCTAAGATGGCAAAACCTCCCAATAGGTATATTGATTTAGGCCAATCAAATCCCAACAGATATCTTGTAGAAATTGACAAGGTATTTCTAAAATTCAAATGGAAATATACAGGAACTGTAATAGCTAAAACCATTTTGTAAAAGAGGAATAATGTTGGAATACTAACATGACTTGATTCTGAGTTTTATTATAAAGCCATAGTTATCAAGACAGAAGGGGAATGGTATTAAGTTTTTATACCAACAGGTCAATGGAATAGAATGAAGCATCCCATAATTGCGCTGCACATATATGGCCAACTGCTTTAATTGGAGAAAGTATTATCTTATCAAAAATGGTGGGGGATAATTAGATATACAGGTTTAAAAATGCACTGCAATCTATATATTACTGTATATACAAAAATTATTTCAAAATGGACTCTCTCTGTATCTAAAATTAAAGCTTGAAGAATATATAGGGAAAAAAATCTTACTTTAAATTAATATTTCTTACAAATGACACCAAAAATCACCATCCATAAAATGTAAACACACATACACATTTATGCATAAGTAGGTAAATATATAAACACTTAGTTCACACACACATACATATATATATAGAGAGAGAGAGAGAGAGAGAGAACTCTTTAAAAACTTGCTCTTTGAAAAATGTTAAGGGAATGAAACACAAGCCACAGACTGAAAGAAACTATTTTTAAAGTACACATTTAAGGAAGATTTTGTATTTAGAATACATAAAGTATAATAATAATAAACCAATAAAATTATGGATAAAATGTTAATGTATACTTTATTAAATCAGATAACAATAAGGATGACAAATAAGAATGTGAAAAGATGCTCAACATCATTAGTAATTAGGGAAATACAAATTAAATTACAGTGATGAACCACTACCACTACACATTTAGTAGAATGTCTAAAATTCAAGATTGATCATACCACACATTGGCAGTAATGTGGAACAGCTGAAATTTTATGCACTTCCATTAATGATAATGATTTTGTAGAATATCACTGTCATTTCAAAGGCAGTTTGTTGATTTCTTTAAAAATTAAACATACGTGTACCATATGATCTACACACTTCACACTTAGGTATTTAAGCAAAAGAGAGGAAAGCATATGTCCATACAAAGACATATATGAATATTCACAGCATTTTCATTCAAAATGCCTCTCAAACAGAAATAGTCCAAATATCTATCAAAAGATGAATGGATGAACAGATGATTATATATCCATATTTAATGTATATTAAGTACTTTAGAAAAAGGCACACTAATTGATAATTTAAATCAGATGAGAATTTACCTAGAAACGTGGGTTAAGTGAGGGATTTTGGGGCAATGAAGATATTCATTATCTTGATTGTGGTGATGGTTTTATGTGTGTGTACATACGCCTAAACTTATGAAATTGGACCTTTTGCATATACATAGTTTATTTCATATCAGCTACATCCCAATAAAACTCTTAAACAAAAAAACTGTGTGTGGAAGGAAAAGAAGAACATGGAAAATTATTGAAATTAGAAAATCCTATGCACCTAATCAGGGCAGTAGTAAAGATTCTAACAGAATAAAGAAGTTGCAAATAGTGAATGTTTGCAACACATTTTTGATGAAACATATATGTAAACATTTAATCTAACCTTTGATGTAGATCTGAACAGAAGTTAAACCCAAACACAAAATTATTGTGAGTAAACCACAGCCCTACTTGTTTTCAGAAACAACAAGCTGCAGAAGAAGCTCTGCCTAGAATAAATTTAAAAAGAAATAACAGTAAAGAGAAACAGAAATGAATATGAACCTGAAATTTCAGAGGACTGCCTTCTGCAAAACTGATTTAGTATTTTAATTAGAATAACTTTTACAAGACACTTATGCTCAATAGAATAGAAGAAGTTGCAAATACCATCAAAGAGAAATAGACATTTATAGTGACAAAATAAACTGAAAAAAAAACGACAAAAAATAGCATCATCAAAAGAAATGAGTGAGATTAACATAAAATACAAATTAAGAGTAGAGCCAAAATTTTTAATGAAGGTTTAATGAGTAGAAATAATATTTCAAAGGATATCAAATAAGTGATATGGAAGACATATTTAATCAAATTTTTAAGAACCAGAACAGCATAAAAGAGTTGAAATTGGTAGGATGATCAATGAGGAGAACATAGAAAAGAAATTTAATCTAGTGACTGGAGAAGTTTATCAGGAAGAAAAAAAAATCTGCATTCAAGGATCAAAATCACGCTATTTTAAAAAATTATGGAAATGGAAAAATATCTGGGTACAGAGATCAAAATGGTTGATTGTGTTAGTGACAAAAATGACAAACAGAAAGCCACATTTCAAAAATATCCTATTTATATTTTTAATTTTAGATCAAAGGGAAAATGTTTTAATATGCAACAATCAAAAAATGAAAGTATATCTTAAAAGAACAAAGGTAACTAGATTCTCTCTGCCAGTTAAAATTCCTTGGTTGGTAACAAAAAATTTATATCTAACTTAATGAAAAGTCTATTTTTGGATAGATATTAAGAGTTCTAGGTGTTTACTTGTTGCTTAAGAAAAAAGGCTTGGAGAACAAACAAAAGGGGAAATTATTCAATTTGTTTGATAAGCCTTGTATAGCTTGTTAGCAGAAAGTCTCAAGGACAGTAGTAGAAAGTAAAATGGCAGGGTAATCTAATTTGTGAATACAGATCCAAATAATCTAAACAGAATATCCGTAAACTGGATTCAGTAGTACAGTAAATCATATTGCTGTTTTCCATACCCAAGGATTCTGTTTAGCACTGAACAAACAAGTAATATCATTCGTCATATTAACAGATTAAAGAGAAAAACATCTCTATAGAGAATCTCTAATATATTATAGATATATTTTTAGAGTTAATATGAATTTGATATTTTCTAAATAAATTATCAATATATTAAAAATCATTGTATTTTGGTATATTAGAAAAAAAGTTTAAAAAACTAAATTAAATATGTACTTTTAAAAATACGTCAATAAAGTACTTAGGAACCAATCAAACAAAAGATACACAAGATTTACAGAAAATTTATTATGAATGACCTAAATGGATGGAGAAATGGAATCTGTTCTTTGTTTAACAAATGCAGTAGTTTTTCAGTTTTTCCTGTGTTGATCTATGGATCCAATGAAATTCCACTTTTGTTAAAAGCATGATTTTAAAATTTATATGAAAGCAAAAAGAAAATGAAAATAATTAACAATGACATTTTGAAACAGACTAAAATGTGAGAACTTCCTTTAGAATTTATGAAGAACTTCTCTAAATCTTTCTAAATGAGTAAGAGAGTGTAGTGTTGGTGAAGGAATGAACAAACTGAGCATCATATAGAGGGCTTTAAAATTCATCCACACATACGTGATATATGGGGGTGGCATTGTGGATCAGTGGAAAGTGTATAGTGCTAGGACAATTGAGAAAAAAGTAATAGAATCATTCATGTCATAAAAAGATAATTTCAAGTGGGTTAAAGGCATAGATAAAACTATATCTTATAGCAATATAGCTTAATGTCTTTATAACCTCATATTATAGAAATTAACTATAAAGAAAAAATACATATTTAACTACATTTAAATTAAGAGATTCAGTTCATCAAAAGGTACCATACACAGAATGAGTCACAGTGAAGTTATCTGCAACAATTAAAACCAACAAAGTTCCAGCATCCAGGTGTATAAAGAACTTCAATAATTAAATAATAAAAGTCCATAAAAATCAACATAAAATTGGGGAATTTAAATTTAATCAGTAATTCATAATAGAAAAAAGAATTATCTTCTTGATATTAAGACTGTTCATAAAGGTGCAGTTATTACAGTGATGTAGTAGTAGAGTGATGTAGCAAAAGAAAAGACAAAAAATTCTATGTGAACCAGAGGGTGGCCCAGAAAAAGACCCATTCACGTGTGGACTCGGCTGTGACAGAGGCTACATTGCGAGGTGATTAGGCAAGGACAAACTTTTCTACAAATGGTGCTGGGATACTCGTGTTAAAAAAAAAGTATTTGACTCTAAATGTGAAAAACAAAAAGGAAATACTTTCAGATGACATTATAACAATGTTTTCAATAATTTAGTGTAAGGAAACCTTCCTTAATAATTACAAGAATACTAACCATAACAAAAATAATGGTAATATAACTAGATTAAAATTGTAAATTTCTGTTTATAAATAGTACTTTTTAGAAAATTAAGCCCTGAGAGGGAGGAAAAACATGCAACACATTTGTCTGGCAATGAACTCAAATCCAGAGATATAAATCACCCCACAAAAAGCTAAATGTTTTAAAAAAATGGGCAAGATGGTTGAAAATTTTATTAAAAAGTAAATGTAAATGGTTAATGAACATGTGGAACAGTATTCTATCTCGTTAATCATTAAATAAATGCGAAGTAAAACCTCAATGAGGGAGCAAATCCACCAGATTAGCGAACATTTAAGAGTCAATCATATCAAGCATTGAAAAATTTAGAGCAATAGAAATTCTAACACACTGCTGGAGGTAGTATAAACTTGTAAAATTATTTTAGGAAACAGTTTGGCATTGTCTGGTCCTGTCAGCATGTGCACACTCTATGATGCAACAGTTTTTTTACAGCATCTCGTGTTACACAGGTGTTAACTTGATAATTTTTCTTTAACCTGTGCATCTATGATGCATGCACACTCCGGTGAGTATGATCAATCTCATAACAAAAGCAGGAATCAAAGCTCTCATTGTTTCATTGTAACACTCTGTTAATAGGGATAGAAGGCAATCTGTTTTCATTTTCTTTTTATATCTGCTCATATATATCATATTTTATATCTGGCCATGGTCCAGACGCTATGACAAAAAGATCTAAAGAGCCTACCAGCCTAGCGTGGATCCCAGACCCTCTTGTGGAGAAGAGAATAGTATTCCTGAATAAAGTCTTAGCCTATATAGAATTTTCTAACACAAATGTTCAGTTATTAAATAGACAACATTGAGTAAGTAACTAACAATCAGCAAATATATACTAGGCTCCCTGTTCTTGTTTGCATTTAATATAAGATCATATGTGAAAATTAAAAACAGAAAAGGGGGCAGTCTCTGTAATGCTCAGAAAAAGTGCCCTAAGCGAGGTAAAAAGCTATGAGATTCTCTCCCCACTCCCACTTCCACCCCTCTTTCCTAAACCATTCTACTCTGCCTACGGGAGAAACAGCATCATATGTTTGCTGTTCTAAAGCATACATTGCATTCTCTGGGGTAGAGCCCTATTTTTCATGGCATTTTCTATGAACTGGTACCATACATAGGTCTTCGGAAAGCCATCCCACTGACTGGCTCTCAGTTACAGGGTATGTGGTGACAAAACTGCTGTCTCCTTAACCAAGCCACAGTCAGGCTCCTTCCTCTATGCTCTTCTCTCCACTAGGCCTTGACCTTGGCCCCCAGCCTTCAGTGCCTGCAATGCTCAGTTTTAGGGAGAACCCTACTGTCAGTTTAGGGAGAATCCTCCACTATTGATACCTAATCTGCCTGGGCATCTGATTAAAATTCTATCCCTCACTATCACTCAGGTGATACCTGACCAATCTGGTCTGCCTTCAGCAGGACTCCTGTTTGTTCTTCAGTGGGTGTAACGATAAACCCCCACACCTGATGTCTCCTCTTAGTAATTTTCCATCCCCCGACCCTTCATTCTACTTATTGGTTAAAAATCCCTACTTGTTTTTGTTTGTTTGGAGTTAAGCTTGATCTCTGTCTCTGATTGTGACAGTTTTGACATCTATCATGATAGTCCTTATGATTTTAAGAAGTATCAGAATAATGTTTTCTTTAACTGTGGTGACCGTGGACCTCACACATCTTTGCTTTGCACCACCACACACCTCAGTGGACAAATTTGGGGACATACTTGAGGAACACTGCAAAATTATTACCTAAAAGAAGTTATTATACACATAGATGGTAGTTACATCACTCCTGAGGCAAAAAAAGAAACAATCTAAGTTATGGGAGGATAAAGTGATGTAGAAATGTGAGCAGAGTGTGGGTAGGGAGGCAAGGAACCTCTGTCATTTCTGTCTTTTGCTTTTGTATGCATGCCCAGATTAATCGACAACCAATTTTCTTGGGTGAGCGTCTGGTATAAAGAGAATAATTAGATAAAACACAAAATCTGTGTGCCAGACACAGCATTTGTAAGTTGGGATTTACATCCCAATTTATTTAACCAAGAGTTCTGAAATGCAGCCTCGTCTGTATGACCACAGAGAATAGAAACATACTTGGCTTGTCCCATTTCAGCTACCCAAGGCTCCCCAGAGACTCTAATGGAGATGTGCAGCAGGCATTAACGAAGTCTGTGCAAGGGTGATCTTGCTGATTCCAAGATGCTAGGAACTAAGCGTGATCTCTCTCTCCTACTATGATGGTTTTGTCAGCTATCATAATAATCCTGAATAAAGTCTTCCTTTGCTTTTAAAAACATGCTTTAAAGACTATACCAAAATTAAGAAAGAATTTGTGCAAGCTAATGATATACTTATTTTTTCTATTTAAGAAAATATTTACAAATAGCCAAACTCAACATTAGCAAAACTATATGCTTAGCCTGAATATAAAGCAGTCATCAAATCTGACTGGTTCTTGACTGTTTCTTGTAACATTGACTTCTTTTACTCTGTTCATATTGCAAAGACTTTAGAGAACTAGGAAACATTTGATAAAGCTGGTCAAAAGGGAATCTTAAGCTGTGATTTTTTACTATTCTCAGTAAATGCAGCTAAAATAAAATATTTTAAAGTTAAATAAAAACAGTGGAGCAATGATAACATCAGGTAAAATCATATATCAGGAAGGTCTGAGTGATAATATTTATGTCATAAAATATAAGTAAAGGTATAAATAAGAAATAACACAAACTGGGTCAATTTACATTATATTGACAATGTATCTAATATACCTATTGATCTTTGAGAAATATTCATGAGGTTTTACTTTCCAATAATAAGGAGAAATGGACCAAAACTCAGCTGTTTTTAGAAATAATTAACATGTCCCTCTTAATTGTTGATCTGTCAAACAGAAATAATGAAGCAGATTTTTTTTTTCTTTTTATGTAGAGAACCCCTACACCTAAGGAAAATCACAAAGAATGTCTTGACATCAAGGGAAAAGAAACTACAAGAATCCAGGCAGAAGTAGAGGCTATTTATAAAGGATTAACAATTGTTTAAGAAATTAGATGCCAGATTTTAACACCATACATATAGTTTTTAGAGAAAAACGTTGTGTTCCAAGAATTTTACCCTTGCCAAGTTGTCATTCACCTGTGTGAAGGCAGCAAAAAGACATTCTCCACTTACTATAGGTTTAAACAATTTACCTAATGTTTGCTTTTTGGATTATAGACTGAATACATGCTGGATTTGCCCATTTTTCACCCAAAACCAGAAAAATGACAGAAAAGGTATTTTAAAGGTAAATTTAATGAATGCTTCACCACTATCAAATACATGAAAAATAATTCTCTATAGTCAAGATAAATGATGTACATCCAGAAGAACAAACAAAGTAAGACACCATGGATAACATAGCTCAGCAGTCCCCAACCTCTTTGGCACCTGGGCCGGTTTCATGGAGGGCAATTTTTCCATGGATGGGGTGGGGGCTGGGGGGAGGGAGGGAGGCAGAGGTTAGGTGGTGATGCAATTGATGGGGAGTGGCTGTAAATACAGATGAAGCTTCAATCCCTTGCCCTCTGCTCACCTTCTGCTGTGCCGCCCAATTCCTAACAGCTACAGACTGTCCATGGCCTGGGGGTTGAGGACCACAGCCATAGACTTTCCCTACCTCTCAAAATGTCAACATGAATGATCCATACAATTTTTCTTGGGAAGCCAAAGTTCACTGGCCATTAAAAACAGAGCAACAAAAAGATAAGTAAAATATTTATTCTTTTGGAAATTAAATATGAATTTCTAAACAATGTACTAAAAAGGAAATAAAAATAAAATTGTAAAAATATTTAAAATTCACCAGTATTGGTACCCTATATGTCCAAAGTTATAAAATGAGGCCAAAATGGTACACCAAGGGGACTGAGGGACATGCACCCTCTTCAGTGCACTTATTGGAAAATAATATATTAAGGTCAGAATTCACACACCCCCGCTCATGTGTATATGATTATAACTTTATTGATTTTCTCTAACTGATCTTATCTTCCTGTATAGCCTCCAGTGTTCTCTGTGGTAGTTAAGAATTTGAACTTGAGAGCCACCTGCTGAAGTTTACATCTGAGCTCTGCCATTTCCCAACTGTGTAATCTTGAGAAATTTCCCTGTGCTTTAGTTTCCTCATTTGCAAAACAAGGATAATCTTCATAGTCACCTACTTCCTATGGTGATTGTTAGGGTGAATGAGTTAGTGTAGACAAAACGCTTAAAATAATATGTGTTCCATAGTAAGTGTTATAAGTATTAGCTTCTTAAATTTATTAACATTAGAGGCCAAATCATCTTAAATTTTCCAATTAAAAGAAAGCCCTTCTGTTTTAAACCAATATCTTTGGGGATATTTATGTAGTCACTTCAAATAATTACTGGGTTATTTGGGAAGATTATTTTTATCCTTGTAAGAAACTGCCAAACTTTCTTTCAAAGTAGTTTGCCATTTTTAATTCCCACTTGCAATGAGTGACAGGTCTTATTGCTCTAAATCCTCGTCAGTGGTTCCTATTGTCAATTTTTTTTGGAGTTTAGTCATTCTAGCAGATATGTAGTGACATTTCATTGTTTTCATTTGCATTTTCCTAATGACAAATGATGCTCAGAATTTTTTTTTTATGCTTATTGACCATCTGCATGTCTTTTTTGGTGAAGTGACTGCTTAGATTTTTGCCTAGTTTTTTAATTTGGTTGTCTGTTTCCCTCTCAGTTTTAAGACCTTTGTCTATTTGGGATATAATTTCTCTATCAGATGTGTGCTTACAAATATTTTCTCCCAGTTTGTGTTTTTTCTTTTCATTCTCCTGTAGTGTCTTTTACAGAGCATTTGCTTTTAGTTTTAATAATGTACAACTATCGAATTTCATTTATGAATAGAGTTTTTAGTGTTTTACCTTTAAGAAACACTCCCCACTGCACTCAAATTAGTGCAGATTTTTTCTTATTTTTTAGAAATTTTATAGCTTTGTAATTTTTATTTAGATGTATCATCTATTTTGAGTTATTTTATAAGTTGTAAGATTTGCGCCTAAGTTTATTTTGTTTGTATATAGATATCTAATTGTTTCTGCATCATTTTTTGAAAATGTCCATCATTTCCTGCCTGAATTGCGTTTATGCCTTTGACAAAAATCAATTGACTGTATTTGTGTGAGTCTGTATCTTGGTTCTCTATTCTCTTCTGTTGATCTATGTGTCTATTCTAAACTATACAATATAGTCTTGAGTATAGTTGTACAATAAATCCTAAAATTGAGTAGTTTGTGTCTTCCAAATTTTACTGTTGTGTTTTCTATTATAGGTCTTTTCTATAAATTTTAGAATCAGTTTGTCCATGTCTACAAAATAGTGGAATTTTGATTGAGATCAAATTAAATCTATAGAACAAGTTGGGAGAAAACAGTGTCTTGATAATATTGAGATTTCCAGTTAATGGCATGCAATGTTTTCCATATAATTAGATCTTTAATACCTTATATCAGCATTATGTAATTTTTTGCTTATAGATTCTGCACATATTGTGTTAAATTTGTATATAAATATTTCATTTTTCACTGCTATTGAAAATATTTTTTTTAAACTGCTAACTCCAAAAAGCCATTGCTTATGCGTAGGAAAAATATTGAAGTTTGTACATTAACCTTGTGTCCTGATGACTTGGAATTCTTGCTTATTCATTGCAGAAGACTTTTTTGGTAGATTGTTTTTGGATTTTCTATATAGAAAATCACCTTATCTGAAAATAAAGACAGATTTTTTTTTCTTTCCAATCCATATATGTTTCTATTTTATTTTATTGTCGTAGTGCACTAGCTAGGATTTCCAGTGAGATGCTGAGCAAAAGTGGTGAGAGAGGTTATCATTGCCTTGTTCCCTACTTTACAGAAATAACATTCAAATTCTCACCATTATGTATGATGCTACCTTTAGGTTTTACGAGCATACTCTATGAAGTTGATGAAGTTTACCTTTATTGCTAGTTTGATGCTAGATTTTTGTTTGTTTTTTGCCAACAAATTGGTGTTGGATTTTTGTCAAAAGATTTTGCAGCTTCTATTGATATAATCACATGATTTTTTGTCATTAGTCTGTTGGAAGGGTAGATTGCATTGATCGATTTTTGTATGTTCAATCATCCTTGAATACCTTGAATAAATCCTTAGTTGTGTGTATAATTCTCTTTATACATCATTGGATTCATTTTGCTAGTATTTTCTTGAGGAATTTTGCTTTTGTGTTCATCAGATATATTGATCTATTTTTTTTGAGTGACACAATAATTATATATATATGGGGTACAACATGATGTTTTGACATACATATACATTGTGAAATGATTAAATTGAGCTAATGAACATATCCATCACCTCACATACTTATCTTTTTTGTGGTGAAAACATTTAAAATCTACTCTCTGAGCAGTTTTCAAATATATCATACATTATTATTAGCTATAGTCACCATGTTGTACAATATATCTCCAGAATTTATCCCTCCTATCTGAAACTGTGTACCCTTTGCCCAATATCTTCCTAACTCCACCCCTCCCCCAATCTCTGTCAAACACTACTGTGCTCTTCTATGAGTCTGGCTATTTTATAATCCACAGATAAATGTGATCATGCTATATTTGTCTTCCTGTGCCTGCTTATTTTGCTTAGCACAATGGCTTCCAGGTTCATCTATGTTGTTGCAAATGACAATATTTTCTTCTTTTTTTTAAGACTGAATAGTATCCATTGTGTATATGTATCACATTTTCTTTATTCATTCATCTGTTGATGGACATTTAAGTTGATTTCATATCTTGGCTATTGTGAATAATGTCGCAGTGAACAAGGGAAAGCAGCTCTTAAACATAATGATTTAATTTTCTTTGGATATTTACTTAGAAATGGATTTGTTAGGGGTGTTTCAGGAAAATGCTGAGACGGTATAGAAAAACCAGCCTCCTCCCCAATGAAATGGAGCTGAGAGACCAAAGAATGACTCAGACAGTCCCAGTTTGGCAAATTAGGTAAGTTTATGAGAGGTTACTTACAAGAGTGCTGGCTCCCAGGCAGCATAGGAACTTCTGCGGGTGCTCTCTTGCTAGCAAAATACACATCTGTCCGCCAGTGGTGCTGCCTTAGATCACTTTCAAGTGAGTGACACAGAGCTCTTACATTATCATTGCATGCTCCCACTGCATGCATGCACAGTACAATCATCATGCACCGTCATGCAACTGTATTATCTTAATGTTGTTATAATTCTCCACTAGGCAGAGATTTTAGTATTACTATTAACTAAAAGGTATTCTAGGTCAGCTAAAGGAGTTCTAAAGCAGTCAGGGCTGGTTTACACAGGTGTCTCTGCCTCAAGAAAGTGCTGAGGCACATCTTTTGTGCCTCATAACTACCTTTTGGCATTTGCTTAATCTATTTTTTTTCCTAACAATTTTGTTGAGCACTCCAAACTAGCACAGCACAATATTCCTCTTTGTGGCGGAGGGAGGGGGCACTTGCATTTCTTCCTCAAGAGGAACCGCCATACTGTTTTCCAAAATACTAATTTACATTTTTAATAACATTGTACAAGGGTACCCTTTTCCCACATCCTTGCCAACACTTGTTATCTTTTGCCTTTTTGATAAAAGCTGCTTTAACAGATGTGAGGTGATATCTCATTGTAGTTTTGATTTGCATTTCCCTGATAATTAGTGATGGTGAGCATATTTTTTATATATTTATTGGCAACTTGTATGTCATTTTTTGAAAAATGTTTATTAGAAGTCTTAGCCAGAGCCATAAAGCATGAGAAAGGAATGAAAGGCATCCAAATCAGAGAGGAAGAACTTAAAGTGTCTTTGTAGAGAACATATTATGTATAGAAAACTCTGAAGACTTCACCAAAAAACTATTAGAACAAATAAAAGCATTTAGTAAAGTTGCAGGATACAAAACCAACATATAAAAATCAATAGTGTTTCTTTATGCTAACAACAAAATATTTGAAAAAAAATCAAGGAAATAATCCCAATGATGATAGCATCAAAAATATTAATTATTTTAACCAAAGAAATTTCAGATCTATATACTGAGCAGTATAAAATCATGATGAAAAAAATTAAAGACACAAATAAATGGAAAGATTTTTTGTGTTTATGGATTGGAAAAATTAATATTATTAAAATGTCTATAATATCCAAAACTATCTACGATTCAATGTACTCCCTAGCAAAATTTCAAAGACACTTTTTCACAAAAATAGAAAAACATCCAAAAATCTGCATGAAACCACAAAATACCCAAATAGGCAGAGTGATCTTAGGCAAAAAGAACAAAGGTAGAGACATTACACTACCAAATCTTAAAATCTACTACAATTCTATCGAATTCAGAACAGCATAGTATTGGCACCAAGCAGACATATAGACCAATGGTACAGAATAGAGAGTCCAGAAATAAAAACCACGCATCTACAGTCAACTGATCTTTGACAAAAGTGCTAAGAATAACAATGGGGAAAGGACAATCTTCCCAATAACTGGTGTTGGGAAAATTGGCTACCCATGTATAGAAGACTGAAATTGGACCCTTATGTCACCCTGTATACAAAATCAAGTGAATATGGGTTAAAGACTTGAATGTAAGACCTGTAAATATAAAATTACTAGAAGAAATCATAGAAAAAAGCTTATTGACATTAGTCTTGACAAAGATTATTTGGATATGATCCCAAATGCACAGGCAATGAAGATCTACAGTTTTTCTGTCTGTCAATGTCTTTGTATGATTTTCATTTTAGGATAATGATGGACTCAGAGAATGAGTTAAGAAATATCCTCTCTGCTTCTGTTTTCTAGAAGAGAATGTGGAAAACTGGTAATATTTTTTGCCTAAATGTTAGGTAGAAGTCATCAGTGAAACTATCTGGATCTCAGGCTTTCTCTTATGGAAGGTTCTTTTCTTTTTAATATTTTTTTGATTTCAAAATATTAAGAGGGTACCGATGTTTTTGTTACATGGTTACATTGTATAATGCTGAAGTCGGTTTTTAGTGTGCCTGTTCATTGTATCTGATAGGTAAGTTTTTATCCCTCATCCATCTCTCTCTCTCACCCCTCCCTTCTTGGTTTCCAATGTCCTTTACATCTCTTTGTGTCCATGTGCACCCGTTGTTTAGCGCCTACTTGTCAGTGAGAACGTGTGGTGTTTGTTTTTCCATTGCCGAAATATTTCACTTAGGATGATGGCCTCCAGTTCCATCCAAGTTGCTGCAAAAGACATTATTTCATTCCTTCTTATGGCTGAGTAGTACTCCCTGGTGTGTGTGTGTATGTGTGTGTGTATATGCACGCACGCACGTGCGTATGTGAGTATGCTTGTATACATGTTTACTTACATTTTCTTTATCCATTCATGACTTGATGGACTCTTAGGTTGATTCCATATCTTCACAATTGTGACTTGTGCTGAGATAAACATTTGAGAGCAGGTGTCTTTTTGATAAAATGACTTATTTCCTTTGGGTAGATACCTAGTAGTGGGATTGCTGGGTTGAATGGTACATCTACTTTATTTCTTGGTGGAATCTCCATACTCTTTTTCATAGAGGTTGTAAGAATTTGTAGTCTCACCAACAGTATATAAGTGTTCCTTTTTCTTTGCATCCATGCCAGCATCTATTGCTTTTTGACTTTTTAGTAATGGCCATTCTGACAGGGAAAAGATGGTGTCTCACTGTGGTTTTAATTTGCATTTCCCTAATGATTAGTGACGTTGAGCATTTTTTCATGTTTTTTGGCCATTTGTCTATCTTCTTTTGAAAAACTTCTGTTCATTTCTTTTGCCCTCTTTTTTAAAAATTTTATTGGTGGAAAACTACAAAGCATTTACAGTACAATGTTTACAGTCACAATTTGTAGTGAGCTGATTTCCCAAAATATATTACCACTCAAGTTGACTTATCTTGTTACATTCAAACACCTACTCTGTCAAAGTAGTCCAGAGAGTACATACATAGGGCTCCAACTGTATCTATGTACAACCAGCACTCCATTTTAAGTGTACAATTAAATGATTTTCAGTGAATTTACTGAGGTATACAGTTAATCACATGAATCAGTTTTTGAGGAATTCCTTTCCCCCATTGAGACCCCTAATTCCGCTCCCCAACTACTTTTCAAGCATATCCCACCCCTCCACAGTGCCCCCCCACGTCGCTCAGATGTGGGTTTACCCCCCACCCCCAATTCCCTAGTGTTCGCTCCCACCCTTTGAGCACCAAAAAAAAAAAAAATAATTTTATTGCGCCAAAAAAGTTTCAGCCACTATCATGTTAATATATTTAATGCCTAACATAAAATGACTGCAATTAAGAACAATATTAAATTTTACCTTATGTCA